>JAWNME010000545.1:0-48666 GCA_035044385.1 Drosophila neutralis
TTATGTTTTATGTTTGAGTGTGACCACACCAACAAACAGCAAATAATACCAAAACGCATTGTTGCTCGTTTTGGTATATTCTCAGGGCTGTCAAAAAAAAAATTGCCTAGTTCTTATACTTAGACTTATAATTAGACTTTAAGTTTTCGTTGTTATTTAATTCAAATAAGTTGCCAGTAGGCAATGCTTGAATAAAGGAGTCGGCAGCAGATCAACTGCCGATCAAGTGATTTCATTAAAAAAAAAAGTAGATCAACTGCCGATTAAGTGATTAAAAAAAAAAAAAAAAAAAAGCCGATTAAGTGATTACATTAAAAATAAATTAAAAAATTAAAATACATAAAAATAAAAAATAAAAATTATGGAAACTGGCGAGACAGTCTCCCCTCCTGTGGAGCTGCCTGCTCCTGATCTCCAAGCCCAGAACGTGGAAGCAGAACATAATGGAGGATCTTGCGACGTGAGTGTGGTGTCTCTTTTATCGAAGTCGGATTCGGACATGTCTATCAGGCCAATTAATGGATCATTTTTGGATGACACGTTTTTTGAGGGCTTGTTCGACCCAGAATCTGGCGTTGACATAGCCTCAATGTACTGGCAAAGGGATTACAACAAGTCAAAAATTCCGCAACGCAAACCTAAGCAACAGAAAATAAAATCCAGTTACCAGTTCTGCAGAAAAAAGTTTACCGCGCCAATTCAATCACTCGACGACAAACATAAAAAGAGACGCGCGCGAACAATACATACACTCAAAAAGAAAACGGCAACTCGCCAGACAGCCTCTCTGAAAAATGAGTACATAAGCGAAACTAGCATAAGTGGCAATGAACTATGCAAGTCAAATGAAAGCGCAAGGCAAAGTCAAAAAACTCACACACACAGCCAAACTTCGACAATCTCCCCTCCAAAATGCTTAGCATCCACTCAACCAACGACAAGTGTCAAAGTAAAAGACACACACACAGAGAGGAGAGCTTCCCCTACAGTCACCTATACAAACGCAATTCCGTTAGCGACATGTACTACAGCAAACGGCACTCACACCATGAGAACTCTTTCCCCGCCAGACACTAACAGCAACGCAGCGCTGTTAACGATCAGTGCTAATGTAAATAGCACACATACAAAGGAGACGTTTTCCCCGCCTACCAGCCATACTAATGCAACTCTGTTAACACAAGCAACACAGATTCCTGCAATAATAAATACATCGCCAAATACAAACCCAACTGGCAGTGAAAAACGGCAAAAACTTTTAGACTTTGCAATAAAAACAAATAAAGCAACAAATAAAATTTTGCAATCACAAGCTACTACAGCAAACAACATAGTGCAACACTGGCTCTTTGGAGATCCGCCCAGCTACCCCAAAAAACGGCCAAAAACAGCAAAAGACACATATCGTTCGCCGCTTAAGAGAAGATGTGCAGATATAATTGACTCGGATGACGACAGGCAATCCTGGATGCAACCCATTACAACACCGGTCTACAAAAGCAAAGTCGCTCTTAAGATCCACCAAGAGGCGAAACGACGGCAGCTACTGGACAACGCACAAAATAAAATACTGCAGCAAGAGATGTGCCAAAGTAAATTCCAACCGGACATTGAGCACATGCAACGCCAGCTTCAGCAGCAACGGTCTGATGACGAGTGCCTGCAACAGCGGACACAACAGCAAAATCAAATACGTCTACAACGACAACAATCAAACATCAATCAGCAACAATTGCATGCACAGCATTCATCACAGCATCAGGGCGCGCCGGACACTGAGCTCCTGCAACAGTTTCAAGCTAACCAGTATCAGCTACCTGCAAATCCTCAAAGGCTTACTGGAAAAATGCCCTCGCTTTTCTTGCCAAACGCGCCAGTTATTCAGCCGCTTCTGGACAAGCTGACAGCCTACCCAGGAGTCGGTAAGTTCACTACAAAGTCAACGGCCAATAATGGACTTCGAATTGCTTGCGAAGACACACGCACGCACATCGCAATCATGGCAGCACTAGTGGAAAATAACACACAGCACTACACACACCAACCACGTAGTGAAAAGGGCTTCAGAATAATTCTCCGTCGACTGCATCATTCCACCACAAGCGAGTGGCTCTCTTCCAACCTGGAACGCCTGGGATTCAAGACCAGATTTATCAGAGTGTTGAAAAACCGATATACAGGTAAGCCCCTGAATATTTTTGAGATTGAACTCCAGCCGAACGAGGATGATAGCCACAAGAAAATCCTGGAAGTCAAACAACTGGGCCGACAGATTGTGGAGGTTGAACTGCAATCAAAGCCGCGGGACCCAGCGCAATGCCATAGGTGCCAACTATTTGGGCATACTAAAAATTACTGCAATCGCCCCTTCGTTTGCATGAAATGCGCTGGTGAACACCCCTCTACAGCATGCACAAAACCAAAGGAGGAAGATCCACTTTGCGCCAATTGTGGAAAAAACCATGTCAGCTGTTACAAGGGCTGTCCTGTTTTTAAAGAAGCTCGTAACAGACTGGCAGCAAATAAATATGCTATTAGGACAAATAAAAAAAATGCAGCCATTCAAAATCCACAACAGCTGAAGCTGGACATCCAAAATCGGCCGCTAAAACAAGTTGCGATCTCTAAGCAAGCAAATACAAGTCAAACTGACGTAAGCACAAGCAAATCACCTAAAAATCGTGCCAAGAAAACGCGAAGGGACTTGCTGGATGATGCCAAAACACCCCCCCGTTCGCAAAATCTAGCCCAAGCGCGGCTGGAAAAAACACAACAGCAACTACGCTCTAAGCAAGGGCAACAAACGGAGGTGGAGAACTCACCAATCAAGGAGCCTGTGCTGCCGGCAGAATATGCAAACCTCAGGGAGACAGCTGCAAATCAAACTTCTAACAGTGGTATCGATTCTGAACGCCTCAAGAGACTGGAAGAAAGATTAAATCATCTTACAAAAATGCCGTATCTGTGCTGGATGTGAGCGCCACTACTGAATAGTCCATTTGCGCATCTGCAAAGACGCTATTCGATGACGACTGGGAGGTCACTGCTGCAAATCTCCATCTCTGCTGTGAGGAGATGCCCACGCAACTACACGCGGCCTCTCATTGAAGTGTCCTGCGTTCTACATCCTGATGGCAAATCGTGTGCATTCATACTGAGCGATTTGCAGACGGCGGAGACGACTGCCGGCTATATCCAAAGGCCTGTATTTACTTTGTTTCAATTAAAATTAATTAATTCATTTAAATTAGCAAAAGCTGCAAGACGACACACTCACCGTGCACAAAAGGGAAATACAGACACTTGGTCGTTTCCCGCAAATACCCATTTATGTGCGCTACCTGCCTGCGAATTCGATGTCGGGCACCATGGCATCCTCAAAATTAATCATTGGTCCAGTTGCCGTGACTGGGCTGGACGGGATCGCCACCTGCGAATTGCCCATTTGATGCTGACAAAAATGCTGGGACCGCGCTAGTTGGGATCGCCTCCTGAGAATGGCCCATTTGCTGTCGGCGGAGATAGCTGCACAGCTGCATCCAATGGCCCTGCAACCCATTTAATTAAAATTAACTAATTTTAATTCGCAAAAAAATCTGCTGGACGACACACTCACCGTGCACCAGAAAGGAAAGTTGGACGCTTCCCGCAAACTCGCATTTCTGTGCGCTGTCTGCCTGCAAATGCGATGTCCGTCACCCTGGCATCCTCCAAAATCCCCGCTGGCCGAGAATTGATGACCAAGCAAGGCGTGGCCTGCACCTGCAAAATGCAGAATGCGACGCTTCTGTGAGGCTGCCATCCACTAGCGACGAAGGACTCATTGGAGGCCAACAAGAGATGACCCAACCTGGAGGTGACTGCCTCTGAATGCGACTGCCGGAATCCAGCCACTAATTTAAAGAAAAAATTGTCAATGTTAATTATTTTTAGTCTTATCATTTTTTAGTTTGTTTACCTTTTATGTTTTATGTTTGAGTGTGACCACACCAACAAACAGCAAATAATACCAAAACGCATTGTTGCTCGTTTTGGTATATTCTCAGGGCTGTCAAAAAAAAAATTGCCTAGTTCTTATGCTTAGACTTATAATTAGACTTTAAGTTTTCGTTCTTATTTAATTCAAATAAGTTGCCAGTAGGCAATGCTTGAATAAAGGAGTCGGCAGCAGATCAACTGCCGATCAAGTGATTTCATTAAAAAAAAAAAAAAAAAAAGGCAGCAGATCAACTGCCGATCAAGTGATTTCATTAAAAAAAAAAGTAGATCAACTGCCGATTAAGTGATTAAAAAAAAAAAAAAAAAAGCCGATTAAGTGATTACATTAAAAATAAATTAAAAAATTAAAATACATAAAAATAAAAAATAAAAATTATGGAAACTGGCGAGACAGTCTCCCCTCCTGTGGAGCTGCCTGCTCCTGATCTCCAAGCCCAGAACGTGGAAGCAGAACATAATGGAGGATCTTGCGACGTGAGTGTGGTGTCTCTTTTATCGAAGTCGGATTCGGACATGTCTATCAGGCCAATTAATGGATCATTTTTGGATGACACGTTTTTTGAGGGCTTGTTCGACCCAGAATCTGGCGTTGACATAGCCTCAATGTACTGGCAAAGGGATTACAACAAGTCAAAAATTCCGCAACGCAAACCTAAGCAACAGAAAATAAAATCCAGTTACCAGTTCTGCAGAAAAAAAGTCTCTGAAAAATGAGTACATAAGCGAAACTAGCATAAGTGGCAATGAACTATGCAAGTCAAATGAAAGCGCAAGGCAAAGTCAAAAAACTCACACACACAGCCAAACTTCGACAATCTCCCCTCCAAAATGCTTAGCATCCACTCAACCAACGACAAGTGTCAAAGTAAAAGACACACACACAGAGAGGAGAGCTTCCCCTACAGTCACCTATACAAACGCAATTCCGTTAGCGACATGTACTACAGCAAACGGCACTCACACCATGAGAACTCTTTCCCCGCCAGACACTAACAGCAACGCAGCGCTGTTAACGATCAGTGCTAATGTAAATAGCACACATACAAAGGAGACGTTTTCCCCGCCTACCAGCCATACTAATGCAACTCTGTTAACACAAGCAACAATAATAAATACATCGCCAAATACAAACCCAACTGGCAGTGAAAAACGGCAAAAACTTTTAGACTTTGCAATAAAAACAAATAAAGCAACAAATAAAATTTTGCAATCACAAGCTACTACAGCAAACAACATAGTGCAACACTGGCTCTTTGGAGATCCGCCCAGCTACCCCAAAAAACGGCCAAAAACAGAAGATGTGCAGATATAATTGACTCGGATGACGACAGGCAATCCTGGATGCAACCCATTACAACACCGGTCTACAAAAGCAAAGTCGCTCTTAAGATCCACCAAGAGGCGAAACGACGGCAGCTACTGGACAACGCACAAAATAAAATACTGCAGCAAGAGATGTGCCAAAGTAAATTCCAACCGGACATTGAGCACATGCAACGCCAGCTTCAGCAGCAACGGTCTGATGACGAGTGCCTGTAACAGCGGACACAACAGCAAAATCAAATACGTCTACAACGACAACAATCAAACATCAATCAGCAACAATTGCATGCACAGCATTCATCACAGCATCAGGGCGCGCCGGACACTGAGCTCCTGCAACAGTTTCAAGCTAACCAGTATCAGCTACCTGCAAATCCTCAAAGGCTTACTGGAAAAATGCCCTCGCTTTTCTTGCCAAACGTGCCAGTTATTCAGCCGCTTCTGGACAAGCTGACAGCCTACCCAGGAGTCGGTAAGTTCACTACAAAGTCAACGGCCAATAATGGACTTCGAATTGCTTGCGAAGACACACGCGCGCACATCGCAATCATGGCAGCACTAGTGGAAAATAACACACAGCACTACACACACCAACCACGTAGTGAAAAGGGCTTCAGAATAATTCTCCGTCGACTGCATCATTCCACCACAAGCGAGTGGCTCTCTTCCAACCTGGAACGCCTGGGATTCAAGACCAGATTTATCAGAGTGTTGAAAAACCGATATACAGGTAAGCCCCTGAATATTTTTGAGATTGAACTCCAGCCGAACGAGGATGATAGCCACAAGAAAATCCTGAAAGTCAAACAACTGGGCCGACAGATTGTGGAGGTTGAACTGCAATCAAAGCCGCGGGACCCAGCGCAATGCCATAGGTGCCAACTATTTGGGCATACTAAAAATTACTGCAATCGCCCCTTCGTTTGCATGAAATGCGCTGGTGAACACCCCTCTACAGCATGCACAAAACCAAAGGAGGAAGATCCACTTTGCGCTAATTGTGGAAAAAACCATGTCAGCTGTTACAAGGGCTGTCCTGTTTTTAAAGAAGCTCGTAACAGACTGGCAGCAAATAAATATGCTATTAGGACAAATAAAAAAAAATGCAGCCATTCAAAATCCACAACAGCTGAAGCTGGACATCCAAAATCGGCCGCTAAAACAAGTTGCGATCTCTAAGCAAGCAAATACAAGTCAAACTGACGTAAGCACAAGCAAATCACCTAAAAATCGTGCCAAGAAAACGCGAAGGGACTTGCTGGATGATGCCAAAACACCCCCCCGTTCGCAAAATCTAGCCCAAGCGCGGCTGGAAAAAACACAACAGCAACTACGCTCTAAGCAAGGGCAACAAACGGAGGTGGAGAACTCACCAATCAAGGAGCCTGTGCTGCCGGCAGAATATGCAAACCTCAGGGAGACAGCTTCAAATCAAACTTCTAACAGTGGTATCGATTCTGAACGCCTCAAGAGACTGGAAGAAAGATTAAATCATCTTACAAAAATTGTCATTAACTTTATTGAAGTCCATTACAGAATCCAAGGCAAAGCTCACAAAATGCCGCTGCAAAAAGCCGATGTAACACTTCAGGGCAATGCGCAGCCTATGGAGCAAGACACAATAAATAATGAGAGTTGTGCTGGGCGGAAGAGCTTATAAAGCACCTCTTCAGGGCCCACACATCGCAAGGTAATAATCCAGCCTCACTTCCGGCTTGCTCCAATGCCGCTGCAAAATTGGAATCTAGATCACTGCGCTGGAACTGTCAATATCTGCATCTGCAAATCATTTATTCGTTGACGACTGTGAGGCCACGCAACTACACGCCGCCGCTGATTGAAGTGCCAACTGTTTTTCTTCCTGTCGGCAAATACCTGTTGGCGGAGATGGTTGTACAGCTACATCCAATGGCCCTGCAATTTATTTAATTAAAATGGATTAATTTTAATTCGCATAACAAACTGCAACACGACACACTCACCGTGCACAAAAAAGGAAATTTGGACGCCTCCCGCAAATACGTATTCATGTGCGCTACCTGTCTGCGGATCCGATGCCGGGCATCTCGGCATACCCAAAATTTGACGTTGACCCAAATGCCGTATCTGTGCTGGATGTGAGCGCCACTACTGAATAGTCCATTTGCGCATCTGCAAAGACGCTATTCGATGACGACTGGGAGGTCACTGCTGCAAATCTCCATCTCTGCTGTGAGGAGATGCCCACGCAACTACACGCGGCCTCTCATTGAAGTGTCCTGCGTTCTACATCCTGATGGCAAATCGTGTGCATTCATACTGAGCGATTTGCAGACGGCGGAGACGACTGCCGGCTATATCCAAAGGCCTGTATTTACTTTGTTTCAATTAAAATTAATTAATTCATTTAAATTAGCAAAAGCTGCAAGACGACACACTCACCGTGCACAAAAGGGAAATACAGACACTTGGTCGTTTCCCGCAAATACGCAGTCCTGTACGCTACCTGTCTGCCGATTTGATGTCGGGCACCTTGGCATCCTCAAAATTCATCGTTGGTCCAGTTGCCGTGAATGGGCTGGACGGGATCGCCACCTGCGAATCGCCCATTTGATGTCAACCAAAATACCGGGACCGTGCTAGATGGGATCGCCTCCTGCGAATGGCCCATTTGCAGTCGGTGGAGACGGCTGCACAGCTACATCCAATGGCCCTGCAATTTACATTAATTAAAATGGATTAATTTAAATTCGCATAACAAACTGCAAGACGACACACTCACCGTGCACAAAAGGGAAATACAGACGCTTGGTCGTTTCCCGCAAATACCCATTTATGTGCGCTACCTGCCTGCGAATTCGATGTCGGGCACCATGGCATCCTCAAAATTCATCATTGGTCCAGTTGCCGTGACTGGGCTGGACGGGATCGCCACCTGCGAATTGCCCATTTGATGCTGACAAAAATGCTGGGACCGCGCTAGTTGGAATCGCCTCCTGCGAATGGCCCATTTGCTGTCGGCGGAGATAGCTGCACAGCTGCATCCAATGGCCCTGCAACCCATTTAATTAAAATTAACTAATTTTAATTCGCAAAAAAATCTGCTGGACGACACACTCACCGTGCACCAGAAAGGAAAGTTGGACGCTTCCCGCAAACTCGCATTTCTGTGCGCTGTCTGCCTGCAAATGCGATGTCCGTCACCCTGGCATCCTCCAAAATCACCGCTGGCCGAGAATTGATGACCAAGCAAGGCGTGGCCAGCACCTGCAAAATGCAGAATGCGACGCTTCTGTGAGGCTGCCATCCACTAGCGACGAAGGACTCATTGGAGGCCAACAAGAGATGACCCAACCTGGAGGTGACTGCCTCTGAATGCGACTGCCGGAATCCAGCCACTAATTTAAAGAAAAAATTGTCAATGTTAATTATTTTTAGTCTTATCATTTTTTAGTTTGTTTACCTTTTATGTTTTATGTTTGAGTGTGACCACACCAACAAACAGCAAATAATACCAAAACGCATTGTTGCTCGTTTTGGTATATTCTCAGGGCTGTCAAAAAAAAAATTGCCTAGTTCTTATACTTAGACTTATAATTAGACTTTAAGTTTTCGTTGTTATTTAATTCAAATAAGTTGCCAGTAGGCAATGCTTGAATAAAGGAGTCGGCAGCAGATCAACTGCCGATCAAGTGATTTCATTAAAAAAAAAAGTAGATCAACTGCCGATTAAGTGATTAAAAAAAAAAAAAAAAAAAGCCGATTAAGTGATTACATTAAAAATAAATTAAAAAATTAAAATACATAAAAATAAAAAATAAAAATTATGGAAACTGGCGAGACAGTCTCCCCTCCTGTGGAGCTGCCTGCTCCTGATCTCCAAGCCCAGAACGTGGAAGCAGAACATAATGGAGGATCTTGCGACGTGAGTGTGGTGTCTCTTTTATCGAAGTCGGATTCGGACATGTCTATCAGGCCAATTAATGGATCATTTTTGGATGACACGTTTTTTGAGGGCTTGTTCGACCCAGAATCTGGCGTTGACATAGCCTCAATGTACTGGCAAAGGGATTACAACAAGTCAAAAATTCCGCAACGCAAACCTAAGCAACAGAAAATAAAATCCAGTTACCAGTTCTGCAGAAAAAAGTTTACCCCGCCAATTCAATCACTCGACGACAAACATAAAAAGAGACGCGCGCGAACAATACATACACTCAAAAAGAAAACGGCAACTCGCCAGACAGCCTCTCTGAAAAATGAGTACATAAGCGAAACTAGCATAAGTGGCAATGAACTATGCAAGTCAAATGAAAGCGCAAGGCAAAGTCAAAAAACTCACACACACAGCCAAACTTCGACAATCTCCCCTCCAAAATGCTTAGCATCCACTCAACCAACGACAAGTGTCAAAGTAAAAGACACACACACAGAGAGGAGAGCTTCCCCTACAGTCACCTATACAAACGCAATTCCGTTAGCGACATGTACTACAGCAAACGGCACTCACACCATGAGAACACTTTCCCCGCCAGACACTAACAGCAACGCAGCGCTGTTAACGATCAGTGCTAATGTAAATAGCACACACACAAAGGAGACGTTTTCCCCGCCTACCAGCCATACTAATGCAACTCTGTTAACACAAGCGACACAGATTCCTGCAATAATAAATACATCGCCAAATACAAACCCAACTGGCAGTGAAAAACGGCAAAAACTCTTAGACTTTGCAATAAAAGCAAATAAAGCAACAAATAAAATTTTGCAATCACAAGCTACTACAGCAAACAACATAGTGCAACACTGGCTCTTTGGAGATCCGCCCAGCTACCCCAAAAAACGGCCAAAAACAGCAAAAGACACATATCGTTCGCCGCTTAAGAGAAGATGTGCAGATATAATTGACTCGGATGACGACAGGCAATCCTGGATGCAACCCATTACAACACCGGTCTACAAAAGCAAAGTCGCTCTTAAGATCCACCAAGAGGCGAAACGACGGCAGCTACTGGACAACGCACAAAATAAAATACTGCAGCAAGAGATGTGCCAAAGTAAATTCCAACCGGACATTGAGCACATGCAACGCCAGCTTCAGCAGCAACGGACTGATGACGAGTGCCTGCAACAGCGGACACGACAGCAAAATCAAATACGTCTACAACGACAACAATCAAACATCAATCAGCAACAATTGCATGCACAGCATTCATCACAGCATCAGGGCGCGCCGGACACTGAGCTCCTGCAACAGTTTCAAGCTAACCAGTATCAGCTACCTGCAAATCCTCAAAGGCTTACTGGAAAAATGCCCTCGCTTTTCTTGCCAAACGCGCCAGTTATCCAGCCGCTTCTGGACAAGCTGACAGCCTACCCAGGAGTCGGTAAGTTCACTACAAAGTCAACGGCCAATAATGGACTTCGAATTGCTTGCGAAGACACACGCACGCACATCGCAATCATGGCAGCACTAGTGGAAAATAACACACAGCACTACACACACCAACCACGTAGTGAAAAGGGCTTCAGAATAATTCTCCGTCGACTGCATCATTCCACCACAAGCGAGTGGCTCTCTTCCAACCTGGAACGCCTGGGATTCAAGACCAGATTTATCAGAGTGTTGAAAAACCGATATACAGGTAAGCCTCTGAATATTTTTGAGATTGAACTCCAGCCGAACGAGGATGATAGCCACAAGAAAATCCTGGAAGTTAAACAACTGGGCCGACAGATTGTGGAGGTTGAACTGCAATCAAAGCCGCGGGACCCAGCGCAATGCCATAGGTGCCAACTATTTGGGCATACTAAAAATTACTGCAATCGCCCCTTCGTTTGCATGAAATGCGCTGGTGAACACCCCTCTACAGCATGCAGAAAACCAAAGGAGGAAGATCCACATTGCGCCAATTGTGGAAAAAACCATGTCAGCTGTTACAAGGGCTGTCCTGTTTTTAAAGAAGCTCGTAACAGACTGGCAGCAAATAAATATGCTATTAGGACAAATAAAAAAAATGCAGCCATTCAAAATCCACAACAGCTGAAGCTGGACATCCAAAATCGGCCGCTAAAACAAGTTGCGATCTCTAAGCAAGCAAATACAAGTCAAACTGACGTAAGCACAAGCAAATCACCTAAAAATCGTGCCAAGAAAACGCGAAGGGACTTGCTGGATGATGCCAAAACACCCCCCCGTTCGCAAAATCTAGCCCAAGCGCGGCTGGAAAAAACACAACAGCAACTACGCTCTAAGCAAGGGCAACAAACGGAGGTGGAGAACTCACCAATCAAGGAGCCTGTGCTGCCGGCAGAATATGCAAACCTCAGGGAGACAGCTGCAAATCAAACTTCTAACAGTGGTATCGATTCTGAACGCCTCAAGAGACTGGAAGAAAGATTAAATCATCTTACAAAAATGCCGTATCTGTGCTGGATGTGAGCGCCACTACTGAATAGTCCATTTGCGCATCTGCAAAGACGCTATTCGATGACGACTGGGAGGTCACTGCTGCAAATCTCCATCTCTGCTGTGAGGAGATGCCCACGCAACTACACGCGGCCTCTCATTGAAGTGTCCTGCGTTCTACATCCTGATGGCAAATCGTGTGCATTCATACTGAGCGATTTGCAGACGGCGGAGACGACTGCCGGCTATATCCAAAGGCCTGTATTTACTTTGTTTCAATTAAAATTAATTAATTCATTTAAATTAGCAAAAGCTGCAAGACGACACACTCACCGTGCACAAAAGGGAAATACAGACACTTGGTCGTTTCCCGCAAATACGCAGTCATGTACGCTACCTGTCTGCCGATTCGATGTCGGGCACCTTGGCATCCTCAAAATTCATCGTTGGTCCAGTTGCCGTGAATGGGCTGGACGGGATCGCCACCTGCGAATTGCCCATTTGATGCCGACCAAAATACCGGGACCGTGCTAGATGGGATCGCCTCCTGCGAATGGCCCATTTGCAGTCGGTGGAGACGGCTGCACAGCTACATCCAATGGCCCTGCAATTTATATTAATTAAAATGGATTAATTTAAATTCGCATACCAAACTGCAAGACGACACACTCACCGTGCACAAAAGGGAAATACAGACGCTTGGTCGTTTCCCGCAAATACCCATTTATGTGCGCTACCTGCCTGCGAATTCGATGTCGGGCACCATGGCATCCTCAAAATTCATCATTGGTCCAGTTGCCGTGACTGGGCTGGACGGGATCGCCACCTGCGAATTGCCCATTTGATGCTGACAAAAATGCTGGGACCGCGCTAGTTGGAATCGCCTCCTGCGAATGGCCCATTTGCTGTCGGCGGAGATAGCTGCACAGCTGCATCCAATGGCCCTGCAACCCATTTAATTAAAATTAACTAATTTTAATTCGCAAAAAAATCTGCTGGACGACACACTCACCGTGCACCAGAAAGGAAAGTTGGACGCTTCCCGCAAACTCGCATTTCTGTGCGCTGTCTGCCTGCAAATGCGATGTCCGTCACCCTGGCATCCTCCAAAATCACCGCTGGCCGAGAATTGATGACCAAGCAAGGCGTGGCCAGCACCTGCAAAATGCAGAATGCGACGCTTCTGTGAGGCTGCCATCCACTAGCGACGAAGGACTCATTGGAGGCCAACAAGAGATGACCCAACCTGGAGGTGACTGCCTCTGAATGCGACTGCCGGAATCCAGCCACTAATTTAAAGAAAAAATTGTCAATGTTAATTATTTTTAGTCTTATCATTTTTTAGTTTGTTTACCTTTTATGTTTTATGTTTGAGTGTGACCACACCAACAAACAGCAAATAATACCAAAACGCATTGTTGCTCGTTTTGGTATATTCTCAGGGCTGTCAAAAAAAAAATTGCCTAGTTCTTATACTTAGACTTATAATTAGACTTTAAGTTTTCGTTGTTATTTAATTCAAATAAGTTGCCAGTAGGCAATGCTTGAATAAAGGAGTCGGCAGCAGATCAACTGCCGATCAAGTGATTTCATTAAAAAAAAAAAAAAAAAGGCAGCAGATCAACTGCCGATCAAGTGATTTCATTAAAAAAAAAAGTAGATCAACTGCCGATTAAGTGATTAAAAAAAAAAAAAAAAGCCGATTAAGTGATTACATTAAAAATAAATTAAAAAATTAAAATACATAAAAATAAAAAATAAAAATTATGGAAACTGGCGAGACAGTCTCCCCTCCTGTGGAGCTGCCTGCTCCTGATCTCCAAGCCCAGAACGTGGAAGCAGAACATAATGGAGGATCTTGCGACGTGAGTGTGGTGTCTCTTTTATCGAAGTCGGATTCGGACATGTCTATCAGGCCAATTAATGGATCATTTTTGGATGACACGTTTTTTGAGGGCTTGTTCGACCCAGAATCTGGCGTTGACATAGCCTCAATGTACTGGCAAAGGGATTACAACAAGTCAAAAATTCCGCAACGCAAACCTAAGCAACAGAAAATAAAATCCAGTTACCAGTTCTGCAGAAAAAAGTTTACCCCGCCAATTCAATCACTCGACGACAAACATAAAAAGAGACGCGCGCGAACAATACATACACTCAAAAAGAAAACGGCAACTCGCCAGACAGCCTCTCTGAAAAATGAGTACATAAGCGAAACTAGCATAAGTGGCAATGAACTATGCAAGTCAAATGAAAGCGCAAGGCAAAGTCAAAAAACTCACACACACAGCCAAACTTCGACAATCTCCCCTCCAAAATGCTTAGCATCCACTCAACCAACGACAAGTGTCAAAGTAAAAGACACACACACAGAGAGGTGAGCTTCCCCTACAGTCACCTTTACAAACGCAATTCCGTTAGCGACATGTACTACAGCAAACGGCACTCACACCATGAGAACTCTTTCCCCGCCAGACACTAACAGCAACGCAGCGCTGTTAACGATCAGTGCTAATGTAAATAGCGCACATACAAAGGAGACGTTTTCCCCGCCTACCAGCCATACTAATGCAACTCTGTTAACACAAGCAACACAGATTCCTGCAATAATAAATACATCGCCAAATACAAACCCAACTGGCAGTGAAAAACGGCAAAAACTTTTAGACTTTGCAATAAAAACAAATAAAGCAACAAATAAAATTTTGCAATCACAAGCTACTACAGCAAACAACATAGTGCAACACTGGCTCTTTGGGGATCCGCCCAGCTACCCCAAAAAACGGCCAAAAACAGCAAAAGACACATATCGTTCGCCGCTTAAGAGAAGATGTGCAGATATAATTGACTCGGATGACGACAGGCAATCCTGGATGCAACCCATTACAACACCGGTCTACAAAAGCAAAGTCGCTCTTAAGATCCACCAAGAGTCGAAACGACGGCAGCTACTGGACAACGCACAAAATAAAATACTGCAGCAAGAGATGTGCCAAAGTAAATTCCAACCGGACATTGAGCACATGCAACGCCAGCTTCAGCAGCAACGGTCTGATGACGAGTGCCTGCAACAGCGGACACAACAGCAAAATCAAATACGTCTACAACGACAACAATCAAACATCAATCAGCAACAATTGCATGCACAGCATTCATCACAGCATCAGGGAGCGCCGGACACTGAGCTCCTGCAACAGTTTCAAGCTAACCAGTATCAGCTACCTGCAAATCCTCAAAGGCTTACTGGAAAAATGCCCTCGCTTTTCTTGCCAAACGTGCCAGTTATTCAGCCGCTTCTGGACAAGCTGACAGCCTACCCAGGAGTCGGTAAGTTCACTACAAAGTCAACGGCCAATAATGGACTTCGAATTGCTTGCGAAGACACACGCACGCACATCGCAATCATGGCAGCACTAGTGGAAAATAACACACAGCACTACACACACCAACCACGTAGTGAAAAGGGCTTCAGAATAATTCTCCGTCGACTGCATCATTCCACCACAAGCGAGTGGCTCTCTTCCAACCTGGAACGCCTGGGATTCAAGACCAGATTTATCAGAGTGTTGAAAAACCGATATACAGGTAAGCCCCTGAATATTTTTGAGATTGAACTCCAGCCGAACGAGGATGATAGCCACAAGAAAATCCTGGAAGTCAAACAACTGGGCCGACAGATTGTGGAGGTTGAACTGCAATCAAAGCCGCGGGACCCAGCGCAATGCCATAGGTGCCAACTATTTGGGCATACTAAAAATTACTGCAATCGCCCCTTCGTTTGCATGAAATGCGCTGGTGAACACCCCTCTACAGCATGCACAAAACCAAAGGAGGAAGATCCACTTTGCGCCAATTGTGGAAAAAACCATGTCAGCTGTTACAAGGGCTGTCCTGTTTTTAAAGAAGCTCGTAACAGACTGGCAGCAAATAAATATGCTATTAGGACAAATAAAAAAAATGCAGCCATTCAAAATCCACAACAGCTGAAGCTGGACATCCAAAATCGGCCGCTAAAACAAGTTGCGATCTCTAAGCAAGCAAATACAAGTCAAACTGACGTAAGCACAAGCAAATCACCTAAAAATCGTGCCAAGAAAACGCGAAGGGACTTGCTGGATGATGCCAAAACACCCCCCCGTTCGCAAAATCTAGCCCAAGCGCGGCTGGAAAAAACACAACAGCAACTACGCTCTAAGCAAGGGCAACAAACGGAGGTGGAGAACTCACCAATCAAGGAGCCTGTGCTGCCGGCAGAATATGCAAACCTCAGGGAGACAGCTGCAAATCAAACTTCTAACAGTGGTATCGATTCTGAACGCCTCAAGAGACTGGAAGAAAGATTAAATCATCTTACAAAAATTGTCATTAACTTTATTGAAGTCCATTACAGAATCCAAGGCAAAGCTCACAAAATGCCGCTGCAAAAAGCCGATGTAACACTTCAGGGCAATGCGCAGCCTATGGAGCAAGACACAATAAATAATGAGAGTTGTGCTGGGCGGAAGAGCTTATAAAGCACCTCTTCAGGGCCCACACATCGCAAGGTAATAATCCAGCCTCACTTCCGGCTTGCTCCAATGCCGCTGCAAAATTGGAATCTAGATCACTGCGCTGGAACTGTCAATATCTGCATCTGCAAATTATTTATTTATTTATTTATTTAATTAAAATGGATTAATTTTAATTCGCATAACAAACTGCAACACGACACACTCACCGTGCACAAAAAAGGAAATTTGGACGCCTCCCGCAAATACGTATTCATGTGCGCTACCTGTCTGCGGATCCGATGCCGGGCATCTCGGCATACCCAAAATTTGACGTTGACCCAAATGCCGTATCTGTGCTGGATGTGAGCGCCACTACTGAATAGTCCATTTGCGCATCTGCAAAGACGCTATTCGATGACGACTGGGAGGTCACTGCTGCAAATCTCCATCTCTGCTGTGAGGAGATGCCCACGCAACTACACGCGGCCTCTCATTGAAGTGTCCTGCGTTCTACATCCTGATGGCAAATCGTGTGCATTCATACTGAGCGATTTGCAGACGGCGGAGACGACTGCCGGCTATATCCAAAGGCCTGTATTTACTTTGTTTCAATTAAAATTAATTAATTCATTTAAATTAGCAAAAGCTGCAAGACGACACACTCACCGTGCACAAAAGGGAAATACAGACACTTGGTCGTTTCCCGCAAATACGCAGTCCTGTACGCTACCTGTCTGCCGATTTGATGTCGGGCACCTTGGCATCCTCAAAATTCATCGTTGGTCCAGTTGCCGTGAATGGGCTGGACGGGATCGCCACCTGCGAATCGCCCATTTGATGTCAACCAAAATACCGGGACCGTGCTAAATGGGATCGCCTCCTGCGAATGGCCCATTTGCAGTCGGTGGAGACGGCTGCACAGCTACATCCAATGGCCCTGCAATTTATATTAATTAAAATGGATTAATTTAAATTCGCATAACAAACTGCAAGACGACACACTCACCGTGCACAAAAGGGAAATACAGGCGCTTGGTCGTTTCCCGCAAATACCCATTTATGTGCGCTACCTGCCTGCGAATTCGATGTCGAGCACCATGGCATCCTCAAAATTCATCATTGGTCCAGTTGCCGTGACTGGGCTGGACGAGATCGCCACCTGCGAATTGCCCATTTGATGCTGACAAAAATGCTGGGACCGCGCTAGTTGGGATCGCCTCCTGAGAATGGCCCATTTGCTGTCGGCGGAGATAGCTGCACAGCTGCATCCAATGGCCCTGCAACCCATTTAATTAAAATTAACTAATTTTAATTCGCAAAAAAATCTGCTGGACGACACACTCACCGTGCACCAGAAAGGAAAGTTGGACGCTTCCCGCAAACTCGCATTTCTGTGCGCTGTCTGCCTGCAAATGCGATGTCCGTCACCCTGGCATCCTCCAAAATCACCGCTGGCCGAGAATTGATGACCAAGCAAGGCGTGGCCAGCACCTGCAAAATGCAGAATGCGACGCTTCTGTGAGGCTGCCATCCACTAGCGACGAAGGACTCATTGGAGGCCAACAAGAGATGACCCAACCTGGAGGTGACTGCCTCTGAATGCGACTGCCGGAATCCAGCCACTAATTTAAAGAAAAAATTGTCAATGTTAATTATTTTTAGTCTTATCATTTTTTAGTTTGTTTACCTTTTATGTTTTATGTTTGAGTGTGACCACACCAACAAACAGCAAATAATACCAAAACGCATTGTTGCTCGTTTTGGTATATGCTCAGGGCTGTCCAAAAAAAAATTGCCTAGTTCTTATACTTAGACTTATAATTAGACTTTAAGTTTTCGTTGTTATTTAATTCAAATAAGTTGCCAGTAGGCAATGCTTGAATAAAGGAGTCGGCAGCAGATCAACTGCCGATAAGTGATTTCATTAAAAAAAAAAAAAAAACGCCGATGAACTGCCGATAAGTGATTCATTAAAAAAAAAAGTAGATCAACTGCCGATTAAGTGATTAAAAAAAAAAAAAAAAAGCCGATTAAGTGATTACATTAAAAATAAATTAAAAAATTAAAATACATAAAAATAAAAAATAAAAATTATGGAAACTGGCGAGACAGTCTCCCCTCCTGTGGAGCTGCCTGCTCCTGATCTCCAAGCCCAGAACGTGGAAGCAGAACATAATGGAGGATCTTGCGACGTGAGTGTGGTGTCTCTTTTATCGAAGTCGGATTCGGACATGTCTATCAGGCCAATTAATGGATCATTTTTGGATGACACGTTTTTTGAGGGCTTGTTCGACCCAGAATCTGGCGTTGACATAGCCTCAATGTACTGGCAAAGGGATTACAACAAGTCAAAAATTCCGCAACGCAAACCTAAGCAACAGAAAATAAAATCCAGTTACCAGTTCTGCAGAAAAAAGTTTACCCCGCCAATTCAATCACTCGACGACAAACATAAAAAGAGACGCGCGCGAACAATACATACAATCAAAAAGAAAACGGCAACTCGCCAGACAGCCTCTCTGAAAAATGAGTACATAAGCGAAACTAGCATAAGTGGCAATGAACTATGCAAGTCAAATGAAAGCGCAAGGCAAAGTCAAAAAACTCACACACACAGCCAAACTTCGACAATCTCCCCTCCAAAATGCTTAGCATCCACTCAACCAACGACAAGTGTCAAAGTAAAAGACACACACACAGAGAGGAGAGCTTCCCCTACAGTCACCTATACAAACGCAATTCCGTTAGCGACATGTACTACAGCAAACGGCACTCACACCATGAGAACTCTTTCCCCGCCAGACACTAACAGCAACGCAGCGCTGTTAACGATCAGTGCTAATGTAAATAGCACACATACAAAGGAGACGTTTTCCCCGCCTACCAGCCATACTAATGCAACTCTGTTAACACAAGCGACACAGATTCCTGCAATAATAAATACATCGCCAAATACAAACCCAACTGGCAGTGAAAAACGGCAAAAACTTTTAGACTTTGCAATAAAAACAAATAAAGCAACAAATAAAATTTTGCAATCACAAGCTACTACAGCAAACAACATAGTGCAACACTGGCTCTTTGGAGATCCGCCCAGCTACCCCAAAAAACGGCCAAAAACAGCAAAAGACACATATCGTTCGCCGCTTAAGAGAAGATGTGCAGATATAATTGACTCGGATGACGACAGGCAATCCTGGATGCAACCCATTACAACACCGGTCTACAAAAGCAAAGTCGCTCTTAAGATCCACCAAGAGTCGAAACGACGGCAGCTACTGGACAACGCACAAAATAAAATACTGCAGCAAGAGATGTGCCAAAGTAAATTCCAACCGGACATTGAGCACATGCAACGCCAGCTTCAGCAGCAACGGTCTGATGACGAGTGCCTGCAACAGCGGACACAACAGCAAAATCAAATACGTCTACAACGACAACAATCAAACATCAATCAGCAACAATTGCATGCACAGCATTCATCACAGCATCAGGGCGCGCCGGACACTGAGCTCCTGCAACAGTTTCAAGCTAACCAGTACCTGCTACCTGCAAATCCTCAAAGGCTTACTGGAAAAATGCCCTCGCTTTTCTTGCCAAACGTGCCAGTTATTCAGCCGCTTCTGGACAAGCTGACAGCCTACCCAGGAGTCGGTAAGTTCACTACAAAGTCAACGGCCAATAATGGACTTCGAATTGCTTGCGAAGACACACGCACGCACATCGCAATCATGGCAGCACTAGTGGAAAATAACACACAGCACTACACACACCAACCACGTAGTGAAAAGGGCTTCAGAATAATTCTCCGTCGACTGCATCATTCCACCACAAGCGAGTGGCTCTCTTCCAACCTGGAACGCCTGGGATTCAAGACCAGATTTATCAGAGTGTTGAAAAACCGATATACAGGTAAGCCCCTGAATATTTTTGAGATTGAACTCCAGCCGAACGAGGATGATAGCCACAAGAAAATCCTGGAAGTCAAACAACTGGGCCGACAGATTGTGGAGGTTGAACTGCAATCAAAGCCGCGGGACCCAGCGCAATGCCATAGGTGCCAACTATTTGGGCATACTAAAAATTACTGCAATCGCCCCTTCGTTTGCATGAAATGCGCTGGTGAACACCCCTCTACAGCATGCACAAAACCAAAGGAGGAAGATCCACTTTGCGCCAATTGTGGAAAAAACCATGTCAGCTGTTACAAGGGCTGTCCTGTTTTTAAAGAAGCTCGTAACAGACTGGCAGCAAATAAATATGCTATTAGGACAAATAAAAAAAATGCAGCCATTCAAAATCCACAACAGCTGAAGCTGGACATCCAAAATCGGCCGCTAAAACAAGTTGCGATCTCTAAGCAAGCAAATACAAGTCAAACTGACGTAAGCACAAGCAAATCACCTAAAAATCGTGCCAAGAAAACGCGAAGGGACTTGCTGGATGATGCCAAAACACCCCCCCGTTCGCAAAATCTAGCCCAAGCGCGGCTGGAAAAAACACAACAGCAACTACGCTCTAAGCAAGGGCAACAAACGGAGGTGGAGAACTCACCAATCAAGGAACCTGTGCTGCCGGCAGAATATGCAAACCTCAGGGAGACAGCTGCAAATCAAACTTCTAACAGTGGTATCGATTCTGAACGCCTCAAGAGACTGGAAGAAAGATTAAATCATCTTACAAAAATTGTCATTAACTTTATTGAAGTCCATTACAGAATCCAAGGCAAAGCTCACAAAATGCCGCTGCAAAAAGCCGATGTAACACTTCAGGGCAATGCGCAGCCTATGGAGCAAGACACAATAAATAATGAGAGTTGTGCTGGGCGGAAGAGCTTATAAAGCACCTCTTCAGGGCCCACACATCGCAAGGTAATAATCCAGCCTCACTTCCGGCTTGCTCCAATGCCGCTGCAAAATTGGAATCTAGATCACTGCGCTGGAACTGTCAATATCTGCATCTGCAAATCATTTATTCGTTGACGACTGTGAGGCCACGCAACTACACGCCGCCGCTGATTGAAGTGACAACTGTTTTTCTTCCTGTCGGCAAATACCTGTTGGCGGAGATGGTTGCACAGCTACATCCAATGGCCCTGCAATTTATTTAATTAAAATGGATTAATTTTAATTCGCATAACAAACTGCAACACGACACACTCGCCGTGCACAAAAAAGGAAATTTGGACGCCTCCCGCAAATACGTATTCATGTGCGCTACCTGTCTGCGGATCCGATGCCGGGCATCTCGGCATACCCAAAATTTGACGTTGACCCAAATGCCGTATCTGTGCTGGATGTGAGCGCCACTACTGAATAGTCCATTTGCGCATCTGCAAAGACGCTATTCGATGACGACTGGGAGGTCACTGCTGCAAATCTCCATCTCTGCTGTGAGGAGATGCCCACGCAACTACACGCGGCCTCTCATTGAAGTGTCCTGCGTTCTACATCCTGATGGCAAATCGTGTGCATTCATACTGAGCGATTTGCAGACGGCGGAGACGACTGCCGGCTATATCCAAAGGCCTGTATTTACTTTGTTTCAATTAAAATTAATTAATTCATTTAAATTAGCAAAAGCTGCAAGACGACACACTCACCGTGCACAAAAGGGAAATACAGACACTTGGTCGTTTCCCGCAAATACGCAGTCCTGTACGCTACCTGTCTGCCGATTTGATGTCGGGCACCTTGGCATCCTCAAAATTCATCGTTGGTCCAGTTGCCGTGAATGGGCTGGACGGGATCGCCACCTGCGAATCGCCCATTTGATGTCAACCAAAATACCGGGACCGTGCTAGATGGGATCGCCTCCTGCGAATGGCCCATTTGCAGTCGGTGGAGACGGCTGCACAGCTACATCCAATGGCCCTGCAATTTATATTAATTAAAATGGATTAATTTAAATTCGCATAACAAACTGCAAGACGACACACTCACCGTGCACAAAAGGGAAATACAGACGCTTGGTCGTTTCCCGCAAATACCCATTTATGTGCGCTACCTGCCTGCGAATTCGATGTCGGGCACCATGGCATCCTCAAAATTCATCATTGGTCCAGTTGCCGTGACTGGGCTGGACGGGATCGCCACCTGCGAATTGCCCATTTGATGCTGACAAAAATGCTGGGACCGCGCTAGTTGGGATCGCCTCCTGCGAATGGCCCATTTGCTGTCGACGGAGATAGCTGCACAGCTGCATCCAATGGCCCTGCAACCCATTTAATTAAAATTAACTAATTTTAATTTCGCAAAAAAATCTGCTGGACGACACACTCACCGTGCACCAGAAAGGAAAGTTGGACGCTTCCCGCAAACTCGCATTTCTGTGCGCTGTCTGCCTGCAAATGCGATGTCCGTCACCCTGGCATCCTCCAAAATCACCGCTGGCCGAGAATTGATGACCAAGCAAGGCGTGGCCAGCACCTGCAAAATGCAGAATGCGACGCTTCTGTGAGGCTGCCATCCACTAGCGACGAAGGACTCATTGGAGGCCAACAAGAGATGACCCAACCTGGAGGTGACTGCCTCTGAATGCGGCTGCCGGAATCCAGCCACTAATTTAAAGAAAAAATTGTCAATGTTAATTATTTTTAGTCTTATCATTTTTTAGTTTGTTTACCTTTTATGTTTTATGTTTGAGTGTGACCACACCAACAAACAGGAAATAATACCAAAACGCATTGTTGCTCGTTTTGGTATATTCTCAGGGCTGTCAAAAAAAAATTGCCTAGTTCTTATACTTAGACTTATAATTAGACTTTAAGTTTTCGTTCTTATTTAATTCAAATAAGTTGCCAGTAGGCAATGCTTGAATAAAGGAGTCGGCAGCAGATCAACTGCCGATCAAGTGATTTCATTAAAAAAAAAAAAAAAAAATGTCGTCTTATAGACCAATCAGCCTCCTCTCTGGCATTTCAAAACTGTTTGAAGCGCTCTTGCTCAAGCGATTATTTGAAAACGACACCTTTGCTGATGCCATTCCCAAACATCAATTTGGATTTCGGAAGGAGCACGCTGCAGATCAACAACTTGGAAGAGTCACACAATTCATCCTCAAGGCATATGAAAGTAATAGTTACTGCTCAACTGTCTACCTTGACATCCAAGAGGCATTCGACCGGGTATGGCATGACGGCCTTTTCTTCAAACTGAAGCGTCTGCTCCCTGAAGTATACTACAGGATTATTCGCAGCTACCTCACTGAAAGAACATTTGTTGTTGAATGCAACGGTGGCGTTCGCTCAAGCCTCAGATGTATTTCGGCGGGAGTGCCTCAGGGTAGCGTCTTGGGCCCGGTGCTATACAACATCTACACAGCTGATATGCCCAAGCCACCAAGCCCTTCCTTCGGTTCTATGCTGCTTGCAACGTATGCAGACGACACCGTCATCATAAGTGCTCACTGCAAACTTGAAACTGCTATTGACAGGATGAATAGTTACTTGGAAACTTTTACGAGATGGGCAAAGAAATGGTGCATAAACGTTAATCCATCCAAAACAGCGCATGTCCTGCATACTCTCAGATCTGGCAGCGTTAACTTGACTCCAATAATGGCTAGCTGTAGATTATCTACGAAGTCTACACATACGTACCTTGGCGTACGTCTTGACCCTAAATTGTCTCAACAATCGCACGTCACTGCAATCGTCACCAAAATACGAGCCAGAGTTAAGAAGTTGCATTGGCTCCTGAACGTCAACAGCCAACTGCCTTTAAAAACGAAGCTCATCGTATACAAACAGCTCGTCGCACCTATCTGGATGTACACCTTGGCAGTCTGGGGTCCCCTACTAAGTCAGCTGCAATTTGGCCGAATCCAAACTGAGCAAAACAAAGCGTTAAGGCTTATTACAAACGCTCCTTGGTATGTCAGAAATGCCACTTTACACTCTGACCTTGAAATCCCATTGGTCGAGCAAGTTTACGTTGACATCTGTAATAAATATACAAAAAGATTACAAATGCACTTCAACCCCGAGGCAAAGAACTTGGCTCTTGATCCATACGTCCCGCAGCGGCTCACTCGCACTCGTTACTTGGAAATGATTAATAGATGCATTCCGCCTCACATGCGACCACCACCGCCACCACTACATACGCACGAAATCCAGTTAGCGCAACGGCGGGAAGAGCGACAGGCTACATTAAGACGACGCGAAGAACACCGAAGAAGTGAACTTGCTCGCATCGAAAGTATACGTGAGCAAAGGCGTCAGCAGCAACTTCAGGTAGAGCAACGTGAACAGGAGCTTGCGCTTGAGCGTGAGCGTGACACCCGACGCAGTCAAACAAACAATAGCGAGCTCGCCAATGGGATAATGGCTATATTAAGCCCTACGACCGTTATTAGACAACAACTAAGAAGAGCGCAAGTTTTAAGCTTTTTAAATCAGATCGAAAATGCGGCTTTATTTGAAAATGAATCTGAATCTTCATTAGCTGTATCAGCAAACGTGCGTGTTGACAATGGTGCTCAAATTGTAAGCAACTCACCTGAACTGCAAAATGCCGCCTCCACTGAGCTGTGGCCATCTGCTGCCGCACCACCTGGACCTGCAACTTTTGACGAGGCGCCATCTGCTGGTCAACATCCTCGTTCTCATCTTTGCCCGGCGGGGGAAATCCAAAATATTCCGACCGCAATGCCATATGCGGCCATTAATGCTCATCCTGGAGCGCTCCAGTCATCAACAGCAGGGGTCTCTCAGACGCCGTCTGCTCCTGCTATGAATGCCCGGAAAGAGACCATTAATACTCAACGTGCCTTAAATGCCAACATAGCTACGGAATGCAGCGCTCCGGCTACGCGCACATTCCCTTGTCAGGCTCCCGGAGATTTGCCACTAATCGCTGCCGCACCGCCTGGGCCTGCAGCGCATGAAGAGATGTCAACGGCAGTACTGCACCTAACTGACGGTGCTGCAGACCAATTTGCGCATCCTTGCCTGGCGAGGATGGGCCACACTTCAGCGACCGCACTGCCACTTGCGGCTTCCAGCTGGCCCACTGCAGCTCATTTGCAAGCTCCGGTGGACGCTGCACGGATGCCGCACCAACAAGACGGAACCGTGAATGTTACCGATGACCAAGCTGAGGCTGCTGTTTGCGATCGCAGCGCTGGAGTGCTCAGCTCTCGTCTTCCGCTACTGCTGCCGACTCCTGAGGACGCTCATGTCATTGAACGTATCCTGGCTATTATTGACCTAACAGATGACAGTTAATCGATTATGTTTGCTGTCGACCTGTTACTAATTAAAATAATTTCTTATATATTTATAGTGTATAAGTATTTAGATTTTAAAGATTTATTTCAAAATGTATTCTAATTTGCAAGCAGCATTAAGCAGCGCAAAATGTAAACAATTTTTTAGCAATAAGCTCTAATATAACTAAGTATTAGTTTTGTTAATTCTAGCCATTAATTAGGCGCCAAAAAATTTTTTAAATAGTATATAAGTTGTACTGAAAAAAATAAAATTAATCTCGCAACTCGTGCGATTAAAAGCACGAGTTGGCGATGATTTCATTTGTGTGTGTCTGCCATGGCCACGGAAAGAGAAAAAGCCAGTTCATGTCTATTAACTACAGCATTTGCTGATTGGCCAACAAGTGATGCCTCCTCTTCATCTGCTTCTGCCATCGCTCTTGTTCTGAATGCTGCTGCTGAGCGTTCCTCTGTGTCCTGTGAACGTCCCGCCATACGCAAATTTGCGTACGGCTCTTCGCAGATCTCCCATTTTTTTGTATCCTCTTGTATTTCTGCAAAGGTTGCGTCTGCCATTCGTGTTGTTGCCACTTCTGCTGCTGTCGTTTCTGCAAGGTGCGTCTCTGCCAGTTCATGTCTATTAACTACAGCATTTGTTAATAGTTTTCTAGTAGCTAGTGTAGCTTCTGCGGCAGCTTTATTAACCTTCGCTACATCGGCTTCTTCTGTCGCTGCCGCAGCATTTTCCTCTTTGATGACAGCAACTTCCAAGGCTGCAACTAGTGCAGCTTCTGCGGCAGCTTTATTAGCTTTTGCAATATTAGATTCTTCTCTAGCTGCTGCAGCATATCCTTCTTTATCTGCAGCAGCTTGGGAGGCTACAACTAGCGCAGCTTTTGCTACAGCTTCATCAGCCTTTGCAGCAGTAGCCTCTTTTTCTTTCAATGCTGCAGTTTCTGCAGCTTTAGTACTGCGCACAGTGCCCCTTTCTGTTTTTTCTGCAACCTCCGTTCTAGCACCTCCACTAGATTAACCGTGTTACTACAATCCATGCACGCGCAGAGATTTGAGCAGGCTTTCAAGGATTTAAAACAGGTGCAATTGTTGTTAATGCAATGTGTGCTGTTGCAGGAGCAACGTATAGTCTCACACTGCTCTGTCTCACTGTCCATTATGTTTTAGATAATTATTTTTTTTTTGTTTTGTTATTTTCGGTTCACCAATATTCAAGCAATTGAGTAAATTCAAAGCAAATGACATAAAGAAAAGTCGGTGTAGAAAGCGGCTGTCATTTGTCAAAATAAAATATCGTAAAAAAAAAAAAAAAAAAAAACACGAATGGCAGACGCAAACTTTGCAGAAATACAAGAGGATACAAAAAAATTGGGAGATACGCGAAGAGCCGTACGCAAATAGACGGCTCTTCGCAGATCTCCCAATTTTTTTGTATCCTCTTGTATTTCTGCAAAGGTTGCGTCTGCCTTTCATGTTGTTGCCACTTCTGCTGCTGTCGTTTCTGCAAGGTGCGTCTCTGCCAGTTCATGTCAATTAACTACAGCATTTGGTGATTGGCCAACAAGTGATGCCTCCTCTTCATCTGCTTCTGCCATCGCTCTTGTACTGAATGCTGCTGCTGCGCGTTCCTCTGTGTCCTGTGAACGTCCCGCCATACGCAAATTTGCGTACGGCTCTTCGCAGATCTCCCATTTTTTTGTATCCTCTTGTATTTCTGCAAAGTTTGCGTCTGCCATTCGTGTTGTTGCCACTTCTGCTGCTGTCGTTTCTGCAAGGTGCGTCTCTGCCAGTTCATGTCTATTAACTACAGCATTTGCTGATTGGCCAACAAGTGATGCCTCCTCTTCATCTGCTTCTGCCATCGCTCTTGTACTGAATGCTGCTGCTGCGCGTTCCTCTGTGTCCTGTGAACGTCCCGCCATACGCAAATTTGCGTACGGCTCTTCGCAGATCTCCCATTTTTTTGTATCCTCTTGTATTTCTGCAAAGTTTGCGTCTGCCTTTCTTGTTGTTGCCACTTCTGCTGCTGTCGTTTCTGCAAGGTGCGTCTCTGCCAGTTCATGTCTATTAAATTTAGGATTTGCTGATTGGCCAACAAGTGATGCCTCCTCTTCATCTGCTTCTGCCATCGCTCTTGTACTGAATGCTGCTGCTGCGCGTTCCTCTGTGTCCTGTGAACGTCCCGCCATACGCAAATTTGCGTACGGCTCTTCGCAGATCTCCCATTTTTTGTATCCTCTTGTATTTCTGCAAAGTTTGCGTCTGCCTTTCTTGTTGTTGCCACTTCTGCTGCTGTCGTTTCTGCAAGGTGCGTCTCTGCCAGTTCATGTCAATTAACTACAGCATTTGCTGATTGGCCAACAAGTGATGCATTCTCTTCATCTGCTTCTGCCATCGCTCTTGTACTGAATGCTGCTGCTGCGCGTTCTTCTGTGTCCTGTGAACGTCCCGCCATACGCAAATTTGCGTACGGCTCTTCGCATATCTCCCAATATTTTTGTATCCTCTTGTATTTCTGCAAAGGTTGCGTCTGCCTTTCTTGTGGTTGCCACTTCTGCTGCTGTCGTTTCTGCAAGGTGCGTCTCTGCCAGTTCATGTCTATTAACTACAGCATTTGCTGATTGGCCAACAAGTGATGCCTCCTCTTCATCTGCTTCTGCCATCGCTCTTGTACTGAATGCTGCTGCTGCGCGTTCCTCTGTGTCCTGTGAACGTCCCGCCATACGCAAATTTGCGTACGGCTCTTCGCAGATCTCCCATTTTTTTGTATCCTCTTGTATTTCTGCAAAGTTTGCGTCTGCCTTTCGTGTTGTTGCCACTTCTGCTGCTGTCGTTTCTGCAAGGTGCGCCTCTGCCAGTTCATGTCAATTAACTACAGCATTTGCTGATTGGCCAACAAGTGATGCCTCCTCTTCATCTGCTTCTGCCATCGCTCTTGTACTGAATGCTGCTGCTGCGCGTTCCTCTGTGTCCTGTGAACGTCCCGCCATACGCAAATTTGCGTACGGCTCTTCGCAGATCTCCCATTTTTTTGTATCCTCTTGTATTTCTGCAAAGTTTGCGTCTGCTTTTCTTGTTGTTGCCACTTCTGCTGCTGTCGTTTCTGTAAGGTGCGTCTCTGCCAGTTCATGTCAATTAACTACAGCATTTGCTGATTGGCCAACAAGTGATGCCTTCTCTTCATCTGCTTCTGCCATCGCTCTTGTACTGAATGCTGCTGCTGCGTGTTCCTCTGTGTCCTGTGAACGTCCCGCCATACGCAAATTTGGGTACGGCTCTTCGCATATCTCCCAATCTTTTTGTATCCTCTTGTATTTCTGCAAAGGTTGCGTCTGCCTTTCTTGTGGTTGCCACTTCTGCTGCTGTCGTTTCTGCAAGGTGCGTCTCTGCCAGTTCATGTCAATTAACTACAGCATTTGGTGATTGGCCAACAAGTGATGCCTCCTCTTCATCTGCTTCTGCCATCGCTCTTGTACTGAATGCTGCTGCTGCGCGTTCCTCTGTGTCCTGTGAACGTCCCGCCATACGCAAATTTGCGTACGGCTCTTCGCAGATCTCCCATTTTTTTGTATCCTCTTGTATTTCTGCAAAGTTTGCGTCTGCCTTTCGTGTTGTTGCCACTTCTGCTGCTGTCGTTTCTGCAAGGTGCGTCTCTGCCAGTTCATGTCAATTAACTACAGCATTTGCTGATTGGCCAACAAGTGATGCCTTCTCTTCATCTGCTTCTGCCATCGCTCTTGTACTGAATGCTGCTGCTGCGTGTTCCTCTGTGTCCTGTGAACGTCCCGCCATACGCAAATTTGGGTACGGCTCTTCGCAGATCTCCCAATCTTTTTGTATCCTCTTGTATTTCTGCAAAGGTTGCGTCTGCCTTTCGTGTTGTTGCCACTTCTGCTGCTGTCGTTTCTGCAAGGTGCGTCTCTGCCAGTTCATGTCAATTAACTACAGCATTTGGTGATTGGCCAACAAGTGATGCCTCCTCTTCATCTGCTTCTGCCATCGCTCTTGTACTGAATGCTGCTGCTGCGCGTTCCTCTGTGTCCTGTGAACGTCCCGCCATACGCAAATTTGCGTACGGCTCTTCGCATATCTCCCATTTTTTTGTATCCTCTTGTATTTCTGCAAAGTTTGCGTCTGCCTTTCGTGTTGTTGCCACTTCTGCTGCTGTCGTTTCTGCAAGGTGCGTCTCTGCCAGTTCATGTCAATTAACTACAGCATTTGGTGATTGGCCAACAAGTGATGCCTCCTCTTCATCTGCTTCTGCCATCGCTCTTGTACTGAATGCTGCTGCTGCGCGTTCCTCTGTGTCCTGTGAACGTCCCGCCATACGCAAATTTGCGTACGGCTCTTCGCAGATCTCCCATTTTTTTGTATCCTCTTGTATTTCTGCAAAGTTTGCGTCTGCCTTTCGTGTTGTTGCCACTTCTGCTGCTGTCGTTTCTGCAAGGTGCGTCTCTGCCAGTTCATGTCAATTAACTACAGCATTTGCTGATTGGCCAACAAGTGATGCCTCCTCTTCATCTGCTTCTGCCATCGCTCTTGTACTGAATGCTGCTGCTGCGCGTTCCTCTGTGTCCTGTGAACGTCCCGCCATACGCAAATTTGCGTACGGCTCTTCGCAGATCTCCCATTTTTTTGTATCCTCTTGTATTTCTGCAAAGGTTGCGTCTGCCTTTCGTGTTGTTGCCACTTCTGCTGCTGTCGTTTCTGCAAGGTGCGTCTCTGCCAGTTCATGTCAATTAACTACAGCATTTGCTGATTGGCCAACAAGTGATGCCTCCTCTTCATCTGCTTCTGCCATCGCTCTTGTACTGAATGCTGCTGCTGCGCGTTCCTCTGTGTCCTGTGAACGTCCCGCCATACGCAAATTTGCGTACGGCTCTTCGCATATCTCCCAATCTTTTTGTATCCTCTTGTATTTCTGCAAAGGTTGCGTCTGCCTTTCGTGTTGTTGCCACTTCTGCTGCTGTCGTTTCTGCAAGGTGCGTCTCTGCCAGTTCATGTCAATTAACTACAGCATTTGCTGATTGGCCAACAAGTGATGCCTCCTCTTCATCTGCTTCTGCCATCGCTCTTGTACTGAATGCTGCTGCTGCGCGTTCCTCTGTGTCCTGTGAACGTCCCGCCATACGCAAATTTGCGTACGGCTCTTCGCAGATCTCCCAATCTTTTTGTATCCTCTTGTATTTCTGCAAAGGTTGCGTCTGCCTTTCGTGTTGTTGCCACTTCTGCTGCTGTCGTTTCTGCAAGGTGCGTCTCTGCCAGTTCATGTCAATTAACTACAGCATTTGGTGATTGGCCAACAAGTGATGCCTCCTCTTCATCTGCTTCTGCCATCGCTCTTGTACTGAATGCTGCTGCTGCGTGTTCCTCTGTGTCCTGTGAACGTCCCGCCATACGCAAATTTGCGTACGGCTCTTCGCATATCTCCCAATCTTTTTGTATCCTCTTGTATTTCTGCAAAGGTTGCGTCTGCCTTTCTTGTTGTTGCCACTTCTGCTGCTGTCGTTTCTGCAAGGTGCGTCTCTGCCAGTTCATGTCTATTAACTACAGCATTTGCTGATTGGCCAACAAGTGATGCCTCCTCTTCATCTGCTTCTGCCATCGCTCTTGTACTGAATGCTGCTGCTGCGCGTTCCTCTGTGTCCTGTGAACGTCCCGCCATACGCAAATTTGCGTACGGCTCTTCGCAGATCTCCCATTTTTTTGTATCCTCTTGTATTTCTGCAAAGTTTGCGTCTGCCTTTCGTGTTGTTGCCACTTCTGCTGCTGTCGTTTCTGCAAGGTGCGTCTCTGCCAGTTCATGTCTATTAACTACAGCATTTGCTGATTGGCCAACAAGTGATGCCTCCTCTTCATCTGCTTCTGCCATCGCTCTTGTACTGAATGCTGCTGCTGCGCGTTCCTCTGTGTCCTGTGAACGTCCCGCCATACGCAAATTTGCGTACGGCTCTTCGCAGATCTCCCAATCTTTTTGTATCCTCTTGTATTTCTGCAAAGTTTGCGTCTGCCTTTCGTGTTGTTGCCACTTCTGCTGCTGTCGTTTCTGCAAGGTGCGTCTCTGCCAGTTCATGTCTATTAACTACAGCATTTGCTGATTGGCCAACAAGTGATGCCTCCTCTTCATCTGCTTCTGCCATCGCTCTTGTACTGAATGCTGCTGCTGCGCGTTCCTCTGTGTCCTGTGAACGTCCCGCCATACGCAAATTTGCGTACGGCTCTTCGCATATCTCCCATTTTTTTGTATCCTCTTGTATTTCTGCAAAGTTTGCGTCTGCCTTTCGTGTTGTTGCCACTTCTGCTGCTGTCGTTTCTGCAAGGTGCGTCTCTGCCAGTTCATGTCTATTAACTACAGCATTTGCTGATTGGCCAACAAGTGATGCCTCCTCTTCATCTGCTTCTGCCATCGCTCTTGTACTGAATGCTGCTGCTGCGCGTTCCTCTGTGTCCTGTGAACGTCCCGCCATACGCAAATTTGCGTACGGCTCTTCGCATATCTCCCAATCTTTTTGTATCCTCTTGTATTTCTGCAAAGGTTGCGTCTGCCATTCGTGTTGTTGCCACTTCTGCTGCTGTCGTTTCTGCAAGGTGCGTCTCTGCCAGTTCATGTCTATTAACTACAGCATTTGTTAATAGTTTTCTTGTTGTTGGCACTTCTGCTGCTGTCGTTTCCTTGCAGAAACGATAGCAGCGTAAATTGATTACTGTTCATTGTGATTTCTCGCAAGCTTCATGCGAAGTCTTTGCGTTGCGGTAACTTCCGCTGCTTTCATAGCGTCAGCTTTAGACTTCGCGGCTACTGCTTCCTTTTCCTTAAGCTTTGCAACATCCGAGGCTGTAGCTAGTGTAGCTTCTGCGGCAGCTTTATTAACCTTCGCTACATCGGCTTCTTCTGTCGCTGCCGCAGCATTTTCCTCTTTGATGACAGCAACTTCCAAGGCTGCAACTAGTGCAGCTTCTGCGGCAGCTTTATTAGCTTTTGCAATATTAGATTCTTCTCTAGCTGCTGCAGCATATCCTTCTTTATCTGCAGCAGCTTGGGAGGCTACAACTAGCGCAGCTTTTGCTACAGCTTCATCAGCCTTTGAAGCAGTAGCCTCTTTTTCTTTCAATGCTGCAGTTTCTGCAGCTTTAGTACTGCGCACAGTGCCCCTTTCTGTTTTTTCTGCAACCTCCCTTTCTAGCACCTCCACTAGATTAACCGTGTTACTACAATCCATGCACGCGCAGAGATTTGAGCAGGCTTTCAAGGATTTAAAACAGGTGCAATTGTTGTTAATGCAATGTGTGCTGTTGCAGGAGCAACGTATAGTCTCACACTGCTCTGTCTCACTGTCCATTATGTTTTAGATAATTATTTTTTTTTTGTTTTGTTATTTTCGGTTCACCAATATTCAAGCAATTGAGTAAATTCAAAGCAAATGTCATAAAGAAAAGTCGGTGTAGAAAGCGGCTGTCATTTGTCAAAATAAAATATCGAAAAAAAAAAAAAAAACACGAATGGCAGACGCAACCTTTGCAGAAATACAAGAGGATACAAAAAAATTGGGAGATACGCGAAGAGCCGTACGCAAATTTGCGTACGGCGGGTCGTTCGCAGGATCTCCCAGATTATTTTGTATCCGCTTGTATTTCAGTGCAAGAGCGATTGCAGTCTGCCGTTCGATGATGTGGCATCACTTCTGCTGCTGTCGTTTCTGCAAGGTGCGTCTCTGCCAGTTCATGTCTATTAACTACAGCATTTGCTGATTGGCCAACAAGTGATGCCTCCTCTTCATCTGCTTCTGCCATCGCTCTTGTACTGAATGCTGCTGCTGCGCGTTCCTCTGTGTCCTGTGAACGTCCCGCCATACGCAAATTTGCGTACGGCTCTTCGCATATCTCCCAATCTTTTTGTATCCTCTTGTATTTCTGCAAAGTTTGCGTCTGCCTTTCGTGTTGTTGCCACTTCTGCTGCTGTCGTTTCTGCAAGGTGCGTCTCTGCCAGTTCATGTCTATTAACTACAGCATTTGCTGATTGGCCAACAGTGATGCCTCCTCTTCATCTGCTTCTGCCATCGCTCTTGTACTGAATGCTGCTGCTGCGCGTTCCTCTGTGTCCTGTGAACGTCCCGCCATACGCAAATTTGCGTACGGCTCTTCGCAGATCTCCCAATTTTTTGTATCCTCTTGTATTTCTGCAAAGGTTGCGTCTGCCTTTCGTGTTGTTGCCACTTCTGCTGCTGTCGTTTCTGCAAGGTGCGTCTCTGCCAGTTCATGTCTATTAACTACAGCATTTGCTGATTGGCCAACAAGTGATGCCTCCTCTTCATCTGCTTCTGCCATCGCTCTTGTACTGAATGCTGCTGCTGCGCGTTCCTCTGTGTCCTGTGAACGTCCCGCCATACGCAAATTTGCGTACGGCTCTTCGCATATCTCCCAATCTTTTTGTATCCTCTTGTATTTCTGCAAAGGTTGCGTCTGCCTTTCGTGTTGTTGCCACTTCTGCTGCTGTCGTTTCTGCAAGGTGCGTCTCTGCCAGTTCATGTCTATTAACTACAGCATTTGCTGATTGGCCAACAAGTGATGCCTCCTCTTCATCTGCTTCTGCCATCGCTCTTGTACTGAATGCTGCTGCTGCGCGTTCCTCTGTGTCCTGTGAACGTCCCGCCATACGCAAATTTGCGTACGGCTCTTCGCAGATCTCCCAATTTTTTTGTATCCTCTTGTATTTCTGCAAAGGTTGCGTCTGCCTTTCGTGTTGTTGCCACTTCTGCTGCTGTCGTTTCTGCAAGGTGCGTCTCTGCCAGTTCATGTCTATTAACTACAGCATTTGCTGATTGGCCAACAAGTGATGCCTCCTCTTCATCTGCTTCTGCCATCGCTCTTGTACTGAATGCTGCTGCTGCGCGTTCCTCTGTGTCCTGTGAACGTCCCGCCATACGCAAATTTGCGTACGGCTCTTCGCAGATCTCACAATTTTTTTGTATCCTCTTGTATTTCTGCAAAGTTTGCGTCTGCCTTTCGTGTTGTTGCCACTTCTGCTGCTGTCGTTTCTGCAAGGTGCGTCTCTGCCAGTTCATGTCTATTAACTACAGCATTTGCTGATTGGCCAACAAGTGATGCCTCCTCTTCATCTGCTTCTGCCATCGCTCTTGTACTGAATGCTGCTGCTGCGCGTTCCTCTGTGTCCTGTGAACGTCCCGCCATACGCAAATTTGCGTACGGCTCTTCGCAGATCTCCCAATTTTTTGTATCCTCTTGTATTTCTGCAAAGTTTGCGTCTGCCTTTCGTGTTGTTGCCACTTCTGCTGCTGTCGTTTCTGCAAGGTGCGTCTCTGCCAGTTCATGTCTATTAACTACAGCATTTGCTGATTGGCCAACAAGTGATGCCTCCTCTTCATCTGCTTCTGCCATCGCTCTTGTACTGAATGCTGCTGCTGCGTGTTCCTCTGTGTCCTGTGAACGTCCCGCCATACGCAAATTTGCGTACGGCTCTTCGCAGATCTCCCAATTTTTTTGTATCCTCTTGTATTTCTGCAAAGGTTGCGTCTGCCTTTCGTGTTGTTGCCACTTCTGCTGCTGTCGTTTCTGCAAGGTGCGTCTCTGCCAGTTCATGTCTATTAACTACAGCATTTGCTGATTGGCCAACAAGTGATGCCTCCTCTTCATCTGCTTCTGCCATCGCTCTTGTACTGAATGCTGCTGCTGCGCGTTCCTCTGTGTCCTGTGAACGTCCCGCCATACGCAAATTTGCGTACGGCTCTTCGCATATCTCCCAATTTTTTGGTATCCTCTTGTATTTCTGCAAAGGTTGCGTCTGCCTTTCGTGTTGTTGCCACTTCTGCTGCTGTCGTTTCTGCAAGGTGCGTCTCTGCCAGTTCATGTCTATTAACTACAGCATTTGCTGATTGGCCAACAAGTGATGCCTCCTCTTCATCTGCTTCTGCCATCGCTCTTGTACTGAATGCTGCTGCTGCGCGTTCCTCTGTGTCCTGTGAACGTCCCGCCATACGCAAATTTGCGTACGGCTCTTCGCATATCTCCCAATCTTTTTGTATCCTCTTGTATTTCTGCAAAGGTTGCGTCTGCCTTTCGTGTTGTTGCCACTTCTGCTGCTGTCGTTTCTGCAAGGTGCGTCTCTGCCAGTTCATGTCTATTAACTACAGCATTTGCTGATTGGCCAACAAGTGATGCCTCCTCTTCATCTGCTTCTGCCATCGCTCTTGTACTGAATGCTGCTGCTGCGCGTTCCTCTGTGTCCTGTGAACGTCCCGCCATACGCAAATTTGCGTACGGCTCTTCGCAGATCTCCCATTTTTTTGTATCCTCTTGTATTTCTGCAAAGTTTGCGTCTGCCTTTCGTGTTGTTGCCACTTCTGCTGCTGTCGTTTCTGCAAGGTGCGTCTCTGCCAGTTCATGTCTATTAACTACAGCATTTGCTGATTGGCCAACAAGTGATGCCTCCTCTTCATCTGCTTCTGCCATCGCTCTTGTACTGAATGCTGCTGCTGCGCGTTCCTCTGTGTCCTGTGAACGTCCCGCCATACGCAAATTTGCGTACGGCTCTTCGCATATCTCCCAATCTTTTTGTATCCTCTTGTATTTCTGCAAAGTTTGCGTCTGCCTTTCGTGTTGTTGCCACTTCTGCTGCTGTCGTTTCTGCAAGGTGCGTCTCTGCCAGTTCATGTCTATTAACTACAGCATTTGCTGATTGGCCAACAAGTGATGCCTCCTCTTCATCTGCTTCTGCCATCGCTCTTGTACTGAATGCTGCTGCTGCGCGTTCCTCTGTGTCCTGTGAACGTCCCGCCATACGCAAATTTGCGTACGGCTCTTCGCATATCTCCCAATCTTTTTGTATCCTCTTGTATTTCTGCAAAGGTTGCGTCTGCCTTTCGTGTTGTTGCCACTTCTGCTGCTGTCGTTTCTGCAAGGTGCGTCTCTGCCAGTTCATGTCTATTAACTACAGCATTTGCTGATTGGCCAACAAGTGATGCCTCCTCTTCATCTGCTTCTGCCATCGCTCTTGTACTGAATGCTGCTGCTGCGCGTTCCTCTGTGTCCTGTGAACGTCCCGCCATACGCAAATTTGCGTACGGCTCTTCGCAGATCTCCCATTTTTTTGTATCCTCTTGTATTTCTGCAAAGTTTGCGTCTGCCTTTCGTGTTGTTGCCACTTCTGCTGCTGTCGTTTCTGCAAGGTGCGTCTCTGCCAGTTCATGTCTATTAACTACAGCATTTGCTGATTGGCCAACAAGTGATGCCTCCTCTTCATCTGCTTCTGCCATCGCTCTTGTACTGAATGCTGCTGCTGCGTGTTCCTCTGTGTCCTGTGAACGTCCCGCCATACGCAAATTTGCGTACGGCTCTTCGCAGATCTCCCAATCTTTTTGTATCCTCTTGTATTTCTGCAAAGTTTGCGTCTGCCTTTCGTGTTGTTGCCACTTCTGCTGCTGTCGTTTCTGCAAGGTGCGTCTCTGCCAGTTCATGTCTATTAACTACAGCATTTGCTGATTGGCCAACAAGTGATGCCTCCTCTTCATCTGCTTCTGCCATCGCTCTTGTACTGAATGCTGCTGCTGCGTGTTCCTCTGTGTCCTGTGAACGTCCCGCCATACGCAAATTTGCGTACGGCTCTTCGCATATCTCCCAATCTTTTTGTATCCTCTTGTATTTCTGCAAAGATTGCGTCTGCCTTTCGTGTTGTTGCCACTTCTGCTGCTGTCGTTTCTGCAAGGTGCGTCTCTGCCAGTTCATGTCTATTAACTACAGCATTTGCTGATTGGCCAACAAGTGATGCCTCCTCTTCATCTGCTTCTGCCATCGCTCTTGTACTGAATGCTGCTGCTGCGCGTTCCTCTGTGTCCTGTGAACGTCCCGCCATACGCAAATTTGCGTACGGCTCTTCGCATATCTCCCAATCTTTTTGTATCCTCTTGTATTTCTGCAAAGGTTGCGTCTGCCTTTCGTGTTGTTGCCACTTCTGCTGCTGTCGTTTCTGCAAGGTGCGTCTCTGCCAGTTCATGTCTATTAACTACAGCATTTGCTGATTGGCCAACAAGTGATGCCTCCTCTTCATCTGCTTCTGCCATCGCTCTTGTACTGAATGCTGCTGCTGCGCGTTCCTCTGTGTCCTGTGAACGTCCCGCCATACGCAAATTTGCGTACGGCTCTTCGCATATATCTCCCAATCTTTTTGTATCCTCTTGTATTTCTGCAAAGGTTGCGTCTGCCTTTCTTGTTGTTGCCACTTCTGCTGCTGTCGTTTCTGCAAGGTGCGTCTCTGCCAGTTCATGTCTATTAACTACAGCATTTGCTGATTGGCCAACAAGTGATGCCTCCTCTTCATCTGCTTCTGCCATCGCTCTTGTACTGAATGCTGCTGCTGCGCGTTCCTCTGTGTCCTGTGAACGTCCCGCCATACGCAAATTTGCGTACGGCTCTTCGCAGATCTCCCATTTTTTTGTATCCTCTTGTATTTCTGCAAAGTTTGCGTCTGCCTTTCGTGTTGTTGCCACTTCTGCTGCTGTCGTTTCTGCAAGGTGCGTCTCTGCCAGTTCATGTCTATTAAATTTAGGATTTGCTGATTGGCCAACAAGTGATGCCTCCTCTTCATCTGCTTCTGCCATCGCTCTTGTACTGAATGCTGCTGCTGCGCGTTCCTCTGTGTCCTGTGAACGTCCCGCCATACGCAAATTTGCGTACGGCTCTTCGCAGATCTCCCATTTTTTTGTATCCTCTTGTATTTCTGCAAAGTTTGCGTCTGCCTTTCGTGTTGTTGCCACTTCTGCTGCTGTCGTTTCTGCAAGGTGCGTCTCTGCCAGTTCATGTCTATTAACTACAGCATTTGCTGATTGGCCAACAAGTGATGCCTCCTCTTCATCTGCTTCTGCCATCGCTCTTGTACTGAATGCTGCTGCTGCGCGTTCCTCTGTGTCCTGTGAACGTCCCGCCATACGCAAATTTGCGTACGGCTCTTCGCAGATCTCCCATTTTTTTGTATCCTCTTGTATTTCTGCAAAGTTTGCGTCTGCCTTTCGTGTTGTTGCCACTTCTGCTGCTGTCGTTTCTGCAAGGTGCGTCTCTGCCAGTTCATGTCTATTAACTACAGCATTTGCTGATTGGCCAACAAGTGATGCCTCCTCTTCATCTGCTTCTGCCATCGCTCTTGTACTGAATGCTGCTGCTGCGCGTTCCTCTGTGTCCTGTGAACGTCCCGCCATACGCAAATTTGCGTACGGCTCTTCGCATATCTCCCAATCTTTTTGTATCCTCTTGTATTTCTGCAAAGGTTGCGTCTGCCATTCGTGTTGTTGCCACTTCTGCTGCTGTCGTTTCTGCAAGGTGCGTCTCTGCCAGTTCATGTCTATTAACTACAGCATTTGTTAATAGTTTTCTTGTTGTTGCCACTTCTGCTGCTGTCGTTTCCTTGCAGAAACGATAGCAGCGTAAATTGATTACTGTTCATTGTGATTTCTCGCAAGCTTCATGCGAAGTCTTTGCGTTGCGGTAACTTCCGCTGCTTTCATAGCGTCAGCTTTAGACTTCGCGGCTACTGCTTCCTTTTCCTTAAGCTTTGCAACATCCGAGGCTGTAGCTAGTGTAGCTTCTGCGGCAGCTTTATTAACCTTCGCTACATCGGCTTCTTCTGTCGCTGCCGCAGCATTTTCCTCTTTGATGACAGCAACTTCCAAGGCTGCAACTAGTGCAGCTTCTGCGGCAGCTTTATTAGCTTTTGCAATATTAGATTCTTCTCTAGCTGCTGCAGCATATCCTTCTTTATCTGCAGCAGCTTGGGAGGCTACAACTAGCGCAGCTTTTGCTACAGCTTCATCAGCCTTTGAAGCAGTAGCCTCTTTTTCTTTCAATGCTGCAGTTTCTGCAGCTTTAGTACTGCGCACAGTGCCCCTTTCTGTTTTTTCTGCAACCTCCCTTTCTAGCACCTCCACTAGATTAACCGTGTTACTACAATCCATGCACGCGCAGAGATTTGAGCAGGCTTTCAAGGATTTAAAACAGGTGCAATTGTTGTTAATGCAATGTGTGCTGTTGCAGGAGCAACGTATAGTCTCACACTGCTCTGTCTCACTGTCCATTATGTTTTAGATAATTATTTTTTTTTTGTTTTGTTATTTTCGGTTCACCAATATTCAAGCAATTGAGTAAATTCAAAGCAAATGTCATAAAGAAAAGTCGGTGTAGAAAGCGGCTGTCATTTGTCAAAATGAAATATCGAAAAAAAAAAAAACACGAATGGCAGACGCAACCTTTGCAGAAATACAAGAGGACACAAAAAAATTGGGAGATACGCGAAGAGCCGTACGCAAATAGACGGCTCTTCGAAGATCTCCCAATTTTTTTGTTTCCTCTTGTATTTCTGCAAAGGTTGCGTCTGCCTTTCGTGTTGTTGCCACTTCTGCTGCTGTCGTTTCTGCAAGGTGCGTCTCTGCCAGTTCATGTCTATTAACTACAGCATTTGCTGATTGGCCAACAAGTGATGCCTCCTCTTCATCTGCTTCTGCCATCGCTCTTGTACTGAATGCTGCTGCTGCGTGTTCCTCTGTGTCCTGTGAACGTCCCGCCATACGCAAATTTGCGTACGGCTCTTCAGCATCCATCTCCCAATCTTTTTGTATCCTCTTGTATTTCTGCAAAGGTTGCGTCTGCCATTCGTGTTGTTGCCACTTCTGCTGCTGTCGTTTCTGCAAGGTGCGTCTCTGCCAGTTCATGTCTATTAACTACAGCATTTGTTAATAGTTTTCTTGTTGTTGGCACTTCTGCTGCTGTCGTTTCCTTGCAGAAACGATAGCAGCGTAAATTGATTACTGTTCATTGTGATTTCTCGCAAGCTTCATGCGAAGTCTTTGCGTTGCGGTAACTTCCGCTGCTTTCATAGCGTCAGCTTTAGACTTCGCGGCTACTGCTTCCTTTTCCTTAAGCTTTGCAACATCCGAGGCTGTAGCTAGTGTAGCTTCTGCGGCAGCTTTATTAACCTTCGCTACATCGGCTTCTTCTGTCGCTGCCGCAGCATTTTCCTCTTTGATGACAGCAACTTCCAAGGCTGCAACTAGTGCAGCTTCTGCGGCAGCTTTATTAGCTTTTGCAATATTAGATTCTTCTCTAGCTGCTGCAGCATATCCTTCTTTATCTGCAGCAGCTTGGGAGGCTACAACTAGCGCAGCTTTTGCTACAGCTTCATCAGCCTTTGAAGCAGTAGCCTCTTTTTCTTTCAATGCTGCAGTTTCTGCAGCTTTAGTACTGCGCACAGTGCCCCTTTCTGTTTTTTCTGCAACCTCCCTTTCTAGCACCTCCACTAGATTAACCGTGTTACTACAATCCATGCACGCGCAGAGATTTGAGCAGGCTTTCAAGGATTTAAAACAGGTGCAATTGTTGTTAATGCAATGTGTGCTGTTGCAGGAGCAACGTATAGTCTCACACTGCTCTGTCTCACTGTCCATTATGTTTTAGATAATTATTTTTTTTTTGTTTTGTTATTTTCGGTTCACCAATATTCAAGCAATTGAGTAAATTCAAAGCAAATGTCATAAAGAAAAGTCGGTGTAGAAAGCGGCTGTCATTTGTCAAAATGAAATATCGAAAAAAAAAAAACACGAATGGCAGACGCAACCTTTGCAGAAATACAAGAGGACACAAAAAAATTGGGAGATACGCGAAGAGCCGTACGCAAATAGACGGCTCTTCGAAGATCTCCCAATTTTTTTGTTTCCTCTTGTATTTCTGCAAAGGTTGCGTCTGCCTTTCGTGTTGTTGCCACTTCTGCTGCTGTCGTTTCTGCAAGGTGCGTCTCTGCCAGTTCATGTCTATTAACTACAGCATTTGCTGATTGGCCAACAAGTGATGCCTCCTCTTCATCTGCTTCTGCCATCGCTCGTGTACTGAATGCTGCTGCTGCGCGTTCCTCTGTGTCCTGTGAACGTCCCGCCATACGCAAATTTGCGTACGGCTCTTCGCATATCTCCCAATCTTTTTGTATCCTCTTGTATTTCTGCAAAGGTTGCGTCTGCCATTCGTGTTGTTACCACTTCTGCTGCTGTCGTTTCTGCAAGGTGCGTCTCTGCCAGTTCATGTCTATTAACTACAGCATTTGCTGATTGGCCAACAAGTGATGCCTCCTCTTCATCTGCTTCTGCCATCGCTCTTGTACTGAATGCTGCTGCTGCGTGTTCCTCTGTGTCCTGTGAACGTCCCGCCATACGCAAATTTGCGTACGGCTCTTCGCATATCTCCCAATCTTTTTGTATCCTCTTGTATTTCTGCAAAGGTTGCGTCTGCCTTTCGTGTTGTTGCCACTTCTGCTGCTGTCGTTTCTGCAAGGTGCGTCTCTGCCAGTTCATGTCTATTAACTACAGCATTTGCTGATTGGCCAACAAGTGATGCCTCCTCTTCATCTGCTTCTGCCATCGCTCTTGTACTGAATGCTGCTGCTGCGTGTTCCTCTGTGTCCTGTGAACGTCCCGCCATACGCAAATTTGCGTACGGCTCTTCGCATATCTCCCAATCTTTTTGTATCCTCTTGTATTTCTGCAAAGGTTGCGTCTGCCGTTCGTGTTGTTGCCACTTCTGCTGCTGTCGTTTCTGCAAGGTGCGTCTCTGCCAGTTCATGTCAATTAACTACAGCATTTGCTGATTGGCCAACAAGTGATGCCTCCTCTTCATCTGCTTCTGCCATCGCTCTTGTACTGAATGCTGCTGCTGCGCGTACCTGCTGTAGCCTAGAGAAGCATGCTGCACATACAGCAAAATATTGCGTACAGCTGCTCGCAGAAGCTGCTAACTAGTTGCAGCCTATTGAAGTTGCTGCAAAGGCTGCGACTGCGCAGTCGTAGTTGTTGCCACTTAAGCTGCTGTCGATGCTACAAGAGTGCAGTCATGCTGCAAGTTCAGTGACTATGAAGCTAGCAGCGATTTAGCTGATATGGCCAACAAGTGACTGCCTCGCAAAGCTTGCATCTAGCTTGCTAGCCATCGCATCTTGAACTGTAATGCAATGCACGCTGCTGCGTTCCTGCAGATAGTGCACTGCAGAACGAATCTCGCGCATACGCAAATTGTAGCAGATACGGCTCTTCGCAGATCTCCCAATTTTTTTGTATCCTCTTGTATTTCTGCAAAGGTTGCGTCTGCCTTTCATGTTGTTGCCACTTCTGCTGCTGTCGTTTCTGCAAGGTGCGTCTCTGCCAGTTCATGTCTATTAACTACAGCATTTGCTGATTGGCCAACAAGTGATGCCTCCTCTTCATCTGCTTCTGCCATCGCTCTTGTACTGAATGCTGCTGCTGCGCGTTCCTCTGTGTCCTGTGAACGTCCCGCCATACGCAAATTTGCGTACGGCTCTTCGCAGATCTCCCAATTTTTTTGTATCCTCTTGTATTTCTGCAAAGGTTGCGTCTGCCATTCGTGTTGTTGCCACTTCTGCTGCTGTCGTTTCTGCAAGGTGCGTCTCTGCCAGTTCATGTCTATTAACTACAGCATTTGCTGATTGGCCAACAAGTGATGCCTCCTCTTCATCTGCTTCTGCCATCGCTCTTGTACTGAATGCTGCTGCTGCGCGTTCCTCTGTGTCCTGTGAACGTCCCGCCATACGCAAATTTGCGTACGGCTCTTCGCAGATCTCCCAATTTTTTTGTATCCTCTTGTATTTCTGCAAAGTTTGCGTCTGCCTTTCGTGTTGTTGCCACTTCTGCTGCTGTCGTTTCTGCAAGGTGCGTCTCTGCCAGTTCATGTCTATTAACTACAGCATTTGCTGATTGGCCAACAAGTGATGCCTCCTCTTCATCTGCTTCTGCCATCGCTCTTGTACTGAATGCTGCTGCTGCGCGTTCCTCTGTGTCCTGTGAACGTCCCGCCATACGCAAATTTGCGTACGGCTCTTCGCAGATCTCCCAATTTTTTTGTATCCTCTTGTATTTCTGCAAAGTTTGCGTCTGCCTTTCTTGTTGTTGCCACTTCTGCTGCTGTCGTTTCTGCAAGGTGCGTCTCTGCCAGTTCATGTCTATTAACTACAGCATTTGCTGATTGGCCAACAAGTGATGCCTCCTCTTCATCTGCTTCTGCCATCGCTCTTGTACTGAATGCTGCTGCTGCGTGTTCCTCTGTGTCCTGTGAACGTCCCGCCATACGCAAATTTGCGTACGGCTCTTCGCAGATCTCCCAATCTTTTTGTATCCTCTTGTATTTCTGCAAAGTTTGCGTCTGCCTTTCTTGTTGTTGCCACTTCTGCTGCTGTCGTTTCTGCAAGGTGCGTCTCTGCCAGTTCATGTCTATTAACTACAGCATTTGCTGATTGGCCAACAAGTGATGCCTCCTCTTCATCTGCTTCTGCCATCGCTCTTGTACTGAATGCTGCTGCTGCGCGTTCCTCTGTGTCCTGTGAACGTCCCGCCATACGCAAATTTGCGTACGGCTCTTCGCAGATCTCCCAATCTTTTTGTATCCTCTTGTATTTCTGCAAAGGTTGCGTCTGCCTTTCGTGTTGTTGCCACTTCTGCTGCTGTCGTTTCTGCAAGGTGCGTCTCTGCCAGTTCATGTCTATTAACTACAGCATTTGCTGATTGGCCAACAAGTGATGCCTCTTCTTCATCTGCTGCTGCCATCGCTCTTGTACTGAATGCTGCTGCTGCGCGTTCCTCTGTGTCCTGTGAACGTCCCGCCATACGCAAATTTGCGTACGGCTCTTCGCAGATCTCCCAATTTTTTTGTATCCTCTTGTATTTCTGCAAAGGTTGCGTCTGCCTTTCGTGTTGTTGCCACTTCTGCTGCTGTCGTTTCTGCAAGGTGCGTCTCTGCCAGTTCATGTCTATTAACTACAGCATTTGCTGATTGGCCAACAAGTGATGCCTCTTCTTCATCTGCTGCTGCCATCGCTCTTGTACTGAATGCTGCTGCTGCGCGTTCCTCTGTGTCCTGTGAACGTCCCGCCATACGCAAATTTGCGTACGGCTCTTCGCAGATCTCCCAATTTTTTTGTATCCTCTTGTATTTCTGCAAAGGTTGCGTCTGCCTTTCGTGTTGTTGCCACTTCTGCTGCTGTCGTTTCTGCAAGGTGCGTCTCTGCCAGTTCATGTCTATTAACTACAGCATTCGCTGATTGGCCAACAAGTGATGCCTCTTCTTCATCTGCTGCTGCCATCGCTCTTGTACTGAATGCTGCTGCTGCGCGTTCCTCTGTGTCCTGTGAACGTCCCGCCATACGCAAATTTGCGTACGGCTCTTCGCAGATTTCCCAATTTTTTTGTATCCTCTTGTATTTCTGCAAAGGTTGCGTCTGCCTTTCGTGTTGTTGCCACTTCTGCTGCTGTCGTTTCTGCAAGGTGCGTCTCTGCCAGTTCATGTCTATTAACTACAGCATTTGCTGATTGGCCAACAAGTGATGCCTCTTCTTCATCTGCTGCTGCCATCGCTCTTGTACTGAATGCTGCTGCTGCGCGTTCCTCTGTGTCCTGTGAACGTCCCGCCATACGCAAATTTGCGTACGGCTCTTCGCAGATCTCCCAATTTTTTTGTATCCTCTTGTATTTCTGCAAAGGTTGCGTTTGCCTTTCGTGTTGTTGCCACTTCTGTTGCTGTCGTTTCTGCAAGGTGCGTCTCTGCCAGTTCATGTCTATTAACTACAGCATTTGCTGATTGGCCAACAAGTGATGCCTCTTCTTCATCTGCTGCTGCCATCGCTCTTGTACTGAATGCTGCTGCTGCGCGTTCCTCTGTGTCCTGTGAACGTCCCGCCATACGCAAATTTGCGTACGGCTCTTCGCAGATCTCCCAATTTTTTTGTATCCTCTTGTATTTCTGCAAAGGTTGCGTCTGCCTTTCGTGTTGTTGCCACTTCTGCTGCTGTCGTTTCTGCAAGGTGCGTCTCTGCCAGTTCATGTCTATTAACTACAGCATTTGCTGATTGGCCAACAAGTGATGCCTCTTCTTCATCTGCTGCTGCCATCGCTCTTGTACTGAATGCTGCTGCTGCGCGTTCCTCTGTGTCCTGTGAACGTCCCGCCATACGCAAATTTGCGTACGGCTCTTCGCAGATCTCCCAATTTTTTTGTATCCTCTTGTATTTCTGCAAAGGTTGCGTCTGCCTTTCGTGTTGTTGCCACTTCTGCTGCTGTCGTTTCTGCAAGGTGCGTCTCTGCCAGTTCATGTCTATTAACTACAGCATTTGCTGATTGGCCAACAAGTGATGCCTCTTCTTCATCTGCTGCTGCCATCGCTCTTGTACTGAATGCTGCTGCTGCGCGTTCCTCTGTGTCCTGTGAACGTCCCGCCATACGCAAATTTGCGTACGGCTCTTCGCAGATCTCCCAATTTTTTTGTATCCTCTTGTATTTCTGCAAAGGTTGCGTCTGCCTTTCGTGTTGTTGCCACTTCTGCTGCTGTCGTTTCTGCAAGGTGCGTCTCTGCCAGTTCATGTCTATTAACTACAGCATTTGCTGATTGGCCAACAAGTGATGCCTCTTCTTCATCTGCTGCTGCCATCGCTCTTGTACTGAATGCTGCTGCTGCGCGTTCCTCTGTGTCCTGTGAACGTCCCGCCATACGCAAATTTGCGTACGGCTCTTCGCAGATCTCCCAATTTTTTTGTATCCTCTTGTATTTCTGCAAAGGTTCGCTGCCTTTCGTGTTGTTGCCACTTCTGCTGCTGTCGTTTCTGCAAGGTGCGTCTCTGCCAGTTCATGTCTATTAACTACAGCATTTGCTGATTGGCCAACAAGTGATGCCTCCTCTTCATCTGCTTCTGCCATCGCTCTTGTACTGAATGCTGCTGCTGCGTGTTCCTCTGTGTCCTGTGAACGTCCCGCCATACGCAAATTTGCGTACGGCTCTTCGCATATCTCCCAATCTTTTTGTATCCTCTTGTATTTCTGCAAAGTTTGCGTCTGCCTTTCGTGTTGTTGCCACTTCTGCTGCTGTCGTTTCTGCAAGGTGCGTCTCTGCCAGTTCATGTCTATTAACTACAGCATTTGCTGATTGGCCAACAAGTGATGCCTCCTCTTCATCTGCTTCTGCCATCGCTCTTGTACTGAATGCTGCTGCTGCGTGTTCCTCTGTGTCCTGTGAACGTCCCGCCATACGCAAATTTGCGTACGGCTCTTCGCATATCTCCCAATCTTTTTGTATCCTCTTGTATTTCTGCAAAGGTTGCGTCTGCCTTCGTGTTGTTGCCACTTCTGCTGCTGTCGTTTCTGCAAGGTGCGTCTCTGCCAGTTCATGTTATTAATACAGCATTTGCTGATTGGCCAACAAGTGATGCCTCCTCTTCATCTGCTCTGCCATCGCTCTTGTACTGAATGCTGCTGCTGCGCGTTCCTCTGTGTCCTGTGAACGTCCCGCCATACGCAAATTTGCGTACGGCTCTTCGCAGATCTCCCAATTTTTTTGTATCCTCTTGTATTTCTGCAAAGGTTGCGTCTGCCTTTCGTGTTGTTGCCACTTCTGCTGCTGTCGTTTCTGCAAGGTGCGTCTCTGCCAGTTCATGTCTATTAACTACAGCATTTGCTGATTGGCCAACAAGTGATGCCTCCTCTTCATCTGCTTCTGCCATCGCTCTTGTACTGAATGCTGCTGCTGCGTGTTCCTCTGTGTCCTGTGAACGTCCCGCCATACGCAAATTTGCGTACGGCTCTTCGCATATCTCCCAATCTTTTTGTATCCTCTTGTATTTCTGCAAAGGTTGCGTCTGCCTTTCGTGTTGTTGCCACTTCTGCTGCTGTCGTTTCTGCAAGGTGCGTCTCTGCCAGTTCATGTCTATTAACTACAGCATTTGCTGATTGGCCAACAAGTGATGCCTCCTCTTCATCTGCTTCTGCCATCGCTCTTGTACTGAATGCTGCTGCTGCGCGTTCCTCTGTGTCCTGTGAACGTCCCGCCATACGCAAATTTGCGTACGGCTCTTCGCAGATCTCCCATTTTTTTGTATCCTCTTGTATTTCTGCAAAGTTTGCGTCTGCCTTTCGTGTTGTTGCCACTTCTGCTGCTGTCGTTTCTGCAAGGTGCGTCTCTGCCAGTTCATGTCTATTAACTACAGCATTTGCTGATTGGCCAACAAGTGATGCCTCCTCTTCATCTGCTTCTGCCATCGCTCTTGTACTGAATGCTGCTGCTGCGTGTTCCTCTGTGTCCTGTGAACGTCCCGCCATACGCAAATTTGCGTACGGCTCTTCGCAGATCTCCCAATCTTTTTGTATCCTCTTGTATTTCTGCAAAGTTTGCGTCTGCCTTTCGTGTTGTTGCCACTTCTGCTGCTGTCGTTTCTGCAAGGTGCGTCTCTGCCAGTTCATGTCTATTAACTACAGCATTTGCTGATTGGCCAACAAGTGATGCCTCCTCTTCATCTGCTTCTGCCATCGCTCTTGTACTGAATGCTGCTGCTGCGTGTTCCTCTGTGTCCTGTGAACGTCCCGCCATACGCAAATTTGCGTACGGCTCTTCGCATATCTCCCAATCTTTTTGTATCCTCTTGTATTTCTGCAAAGGTTGCGTCTGCCTTTCTTGTTGTTGCCACTTCTGCTGCTGTCGTTTCTGCAAGGTGCGTCTCTGCCAGTTCATGTCTATTAACTACAGCATTTGCTGATTGGCCAACAAGTGATGCCTCCTCTTCATCTGCTTCTGCCATCGCTCTTGTACTGAATGCTGCTGCTGCGCGTTCCTCTGTGTCCTGTGAACGTCCCGCCATACGCAAATTTGCGTACGGCTCTTCGCAGATCTCCCAATTTTTTTGTATCCTCTTGTATTTCTGCAAAGTTTGCGTCTGCCTTTCGTGTTGTTGCCACTTCTGCTGCTGTCGTTTCTGCAAGGTGCGTCTCTGCCAGTTCATGTCTATTAACTACAGCATTTGCTGATTGGCCAACAAGTGATGCCTCCTCTTCATCTGCTTCTGCCATCGCTCTTGTACTGAATGCTGCTGCTGCGCGTTCCTCTGTGTCCTGTGAACGTCCCGCCATACGCAAATTTGCGTACGGCTCTTCGCAGTATCTCCCAATCTTTTTGTATCCTCTTGTATTTCTGCAAAGTTTGCGTCTGCCTTTCGTGTTGTTGCCACTTCTGCTGCTGTCGTTTCTGCAAGGTGCGTCTCTGCCAGTTCATGTCTATTAACTACAGCATTTGCTGATTGGCCAACAAGTGATGCCTCCTCTTCATCTGCTTCTGCCATCGCTCTTGTACTGAATGCTGCTGCTGCGCGTTCCTCTGTGTCCTGTGAACGTCCCGCCATACGCAAATTTGCGTACGGCTCTTCGCATA